>VMDR010002289.1:0-95599 GCA_007922815.1 Macrotus californicus | reverse complement strand
GAAGATAGACAGGGGGAGGTTAAGAATAGTATAGGAAATGTAGAAGCCAAAGAACTCATATATATGACCCATGGACATTAACTAAAGAGGGGGAATGTGGGTGGGAAGGGGTGTGCAGGGTGGAGGGGAATATAGGGGGGGAAATGGGACAACTGTAATGGCATAATCAATAAAATATATTTAAAAAAAAAAAAAAGAATAAGAAAACATATTTTGCCTTCATTTATTCCTTCTCTAACACTCTTCTTTATGTAGATCTGTGTTTCCGACCTAAAACGTTTTCCTTCTTTCTCAAGAACTTTTAACATTTTTTGCAAGGCAAGTCTACCAGTGACAAATTCTCTTAACTTTTGTTGGTCTAAGAAAGTTTTTCTTTCTCTTTACAATTCTAGATTGTTGTTGTTTTTTCTTTCAAGGCTGTAAGTATTTCCTCCAGTCTCTTCTTGCTTGAGTGGTTTCTGATGAGTAGTCTAATGTCATTCTTATTCTTGTACCCCTATAGGTAAGGTGCCCCCTTCTGACTTATTTCATGATTTTCTCTGTCTTTGATTTTTCTGAAGTTTGAATATGATATATCTTGGTGTAGATTTTTTATATTTATCCTGCTTCGTGTACTGTGAGCTTCCTGTACCTGTGGTTTGGCATCTACCATTAATTTTAGAAAAGTCTCAGTCATTATTGATTCAACTACTTCTGTTCCTTTCTCTCTTCTGAATGTCCCATTGTGCATATATTATGCCATTTGTAATTGTCCCACAGTTCTTAGATACTCTGCTTCAAGAATATCCTCAGACATTTCTTCAAGCTCCTTGATTGTTTCCTTGGCTGTGTCTAGTCAATTAATGAACCCATCAAAAGAGCTCTTCTTTCTGTTACAAATTTTTTTGGTTTCTAGCATTTGCTTTTGATTCTTAAAGTTTCGTCTCTCTGCTTACGTTTACCCATCAGATCTTACATGTTGCCTACTTCTTGCATTGGAGCCCTGAACACACCAATCATACTTGCTTTAAATTCCTGGCTTGATAATTATAACATATTTGCTATGTCTGAGTCTGGCTGGATCTGTTGCTTGCTGTCTGTCTTCAGAGTCTGTGTTCTTTCTTTTAGCTTTGGAGTTTCTTAATGCTAGACACGATGCACTGGATAAAAGGAACTGAGAAAAATAGGCCTTTAGTGTGAGATTTTATGTTTATCTGGCTAGGAGTTAGGCTCTGTTTGCTGTTTGCTACAGGTGTCAGAGCTACAATTTCCAGTGGTGTTCTTATTTTTGCCTCCTCTGTTATCTTTGGGTTTCCCTAGAGATTTCTTAAACAAGGTCTGAGAAGTGCAATTTCATCACCTGCTATTACACCCCAGCCCTGCTGACGTGGTGAAGTGTTCATTAGTTCTGTGATCAGATCTGTTTTTTAGTGAACCTGTGCCTCCAGCCTGTGACCTTCACCAGTGCT
The DNA here is from genome assembly GCA_007922815.1 of Macrotus californicus. Taxonomy (NCBI): domain Eukaryota; kingdom Metazoa; phylum Chordata; class Mammalia; order Chiroptera; family Phyllostomidae; genus Macrotus; species Macrotus californicus. The sequence goes on along the minus strand of VMDR010002289.1, from coordinate 94,151 downwards.
TTTCTGTGTGGGTTTTCTTCCTCCTTGTATGAAATAGAAAGACAGAGGGGTCTAGAATTGGGCATTTCCCTTTCCCCAAGTCAGTTAGGTTCTGATAAAACCCGAATGAGTTAAGCTCTGATTAAACCGTTTACCTTGAGGACAGGCCTTAACAAGAACAGTACTCTGGGCTTATCTCAAAACGGCCACTTCTTTCCCGGTGCCAGAAGGACAAGGGTTCCCTCCCCCACAACCCCCACCCCGGCCTCCACTGCGAGAACCTGGTAGGACTCCTCGAGGCAAAATTCAAAAAGGTGTGGGGGCCCCCTAAGAATGGGCCCTCCTGAAATTTTATTAACTCTCAAACTTGTCCAGCACTGAGGCTCCAGCAATTCATCGGTTGCGCTTTGATTTTTGCTGCCCCAGTTTCTGCCCTGGGCGTCTGCTCCAGTAAGCTGTGACGATCTGTATCTGCCTGTCTTTTTCTCTAGTTGTTTGGGTAGTGTTCGGTCCTTGACCTCAGTTCTCTGGTGGATCTAAAAACACTTATTGTTTTTCAGTTAGTTCAGCCTTTTTATTATTGTAAGGATGGTAGTGACAACTTCCAAGTTCTTTACATGCCAGACTAGGAAATGGAAGTCCCATCCATGCTTGTCTTTTTCTTTCCTTCCTTCCTTTCTTTTCTTTCCTTCTTCTTTCCTCCCTCCCTCCCTTCCATTAAAATATGGTTGGCAGACATACAATATTACCTTCAGGTGTGCAACATAGTGATTCAGCATTTATGTACCTTATGGTGTGATTGCCATGATAAGTCTATTAACCATCTCTCACTGCATAAAGTTATTTCAATATTGTTGACATATTCCCTGTGCTGTGTATTACTTCCCCTTGGCTTATTTATTTTATAACTGGAAGCTTGTAGCTCTTATTCATGTTCTCCTTCCCCCACTCTCCTCCCCTCCGGCAACCTCAGTTTGTTCTCTGTATCTGTGGGTCTGTTTCTATTTTTATTTTGTTCATTTATTTTTTTAGGTTCTACATGTAAGTGAAATAAATCATATGGTATTTGTCTTTCTCTGTCTGATATGTTTAACAGCATAATACTCTCTTGATCTGTCCATGTTGCTGCTTATGGCAAGATCTCATTTTTTAATTGCTGAATAATATTCCATTATTTATATATATATATATCTCACATCATCTTTAACCATTTCATCTCTTGATGGACACTTAGGTTACTTCCACATCTTGGCTATTGTGAATAATGCTTCAGTGAACATAGGGGTGCATATATATTTTCAAATTAGAGTTTTCATTTTCTTCAGATAAATACCCCAAAACAGAATAAAAAGAATTTCAGTTTACACCCTTTTTCCTTTTCTTTCAGTACTTTAAAGGTGTCATCCCATGGATAGTCAGTGTGACAGGCTCTGAGGGAGGCTGGGCACATCTGACAGAATTACGAAGCATGGTGATTCCACTTTAAGACTTGCTCCTGTAGATGAGCTCACACAGGTGTGCAAGGACCTTTATCACCAAGGCTCGTGGAAACATTGTGTGTGATTGTAAGAGGGCAAAAGCCACTATCAGTACAATTACTATCAATAGTAATTTTAATTAAAGTGTGGCACAGCCCTGATATGAAATGTGAAAAGGATGACATTCTGTTGTCCTCTGGTTTGAAGCAGAAGTCTCTTGTCATTCTTGTCTTGATCTATCTGTACATAATGTGCTATTAAGACTTTTTTTTTGATTCTCACCTGAGGATATGCTTTTATTGATTTTCAGAGAGGAAGAGAGAGAAAAATTTTGAGGTGAGAGAGAAGCATCGATTGGCCGCCTGCTGTATGCCCTAACTGAGGACGGAACCCACAGCCCTCCAGTACATAGGACAGTGCTCCAACCAGCCGAGCCACCTGGCCAGGGCAAGATTTTTTTTTGTAACACTGAATTTCAACAACTTAATTTGATGTGCCTTGGTGTTGTTTTCTTGAGGTTTATTCTGCTTGAGTTTTATTAATCCTCTTAAGTCTGTGAATTTACAGTTCCCATCATATTTAGGAGATTTTTTGTTATTTTTTCAGTTGTTTCTGTCTCTTTCTTGCTTTTTTTTTCTGGGACTCTAGTTCCATGCACACTGGATTACTTAATAATGTCCGATGTTTATTTTTTCTCTGTGTGCTTTATTTGAACAGTTTCATTTTCTGTCTTTGAACTCTGATCTTTTTCAGTGTTCATCTTATATTAATTCAATACTATATGCTTTTTCATTTCAGAGATTGTTTTTACCATCTCTAGAAGTTCCATTTGGGTCTTTTTCTATCTTTTATCTCCTCATCAAGCTCAGGTTTCCCTCTACCTTCCTAAATATATAAAGCATGTTTATAATAATCTGTTTTATTTTCCTTGTCTGCTGGTTCCTTTATCTCTGTCACTTTAAGGTCAGTTCCTATTCATTGATTTTTCTTGTGGTCATAGGTCATATTTTCTCTTGTGTGCATGTCTGATATGGTAGTTATCAGTCCACCCCTTCACCGCCTGCTTGTGACACTGGAATATTTCTCCCTTGCCAGCTCTCCTGGTGCTAATTTTTGTCAGTGGAGGATGCTGGAAGAGAAAGGGCCTCTTTTCCAGGCTCTGTGTGCTTTGCTTCTTTCTGTTTTGTGACGCTCATTGACATGTGGGACCGTAGGGGTGCTCACCTCCAGTGAGTTTCTGTGGCACCTTCTCTGGAGGCTCCCTGGCTTGCAAATTCAGCGGCACCCTCACAGATGCCAGCAGTGAGGTTCTTTATATATTTGGAAGGGGGCAGGCTCTGCCAGGCAAGCTCCACAGGGACCCCAGCTGGCCTCCCGGCAGCTGTCTAGTGAAGTCAGCAGCACCTCTACCCTGTGACATTCTAGCGCTCTCTGCCCACAGCTTCCCAGCTGCCTTTGTTGGCCTCCTCGCAGGTGGGTGTCAGCTCCCAGGTGCGACCTGGAGAGCCCACTGAATGTCACATGCCGTGGGCTGTGACCACCCATTTCCCAGGTCGGAGCCCTTCCCTTGGGTACCTCTCTTCACCCTGGGGTATTCTGTAGAGCTTTCTTTTGTCCCCTTTTAGTTAATTCCCTCTAAATAGTAAATAATTATTTATACTAAACTTACATTGTTTAAAATACCATGTGGTTTCTGTGGCCTGGTTGGACCCTAACTGAGAGACTGGCCATTTTCTTATGGGATAGTGGACAATGTAAATCTATGTTTTTGGTTGCTGGGCTTTGTTATATTCCTTCAAATAGTATTATTCTCAGTCTGGCACACCAAGTTAAGCTCCTCGGCAGCGGTTGATCCTTACTGGCTTCTGTGAGTCTCAGGCCCCTCCCTGGGGTAGTGCCCAGACCTCTGGGTGAAGAACGGAGGCAGGGCCCTGTCTGCCCAGTCGAGCCCAGCATAGGCAGGACCTCTTACAGGCTTACCTCTGGGCTTTGTCAGGTTGGGTCCAGAGCTGCCACTGATCTGTGGCTAATTTAGCCCCATTGTGAAGGGTGATGCCCTTCTGAGGATTCTACCCAATGTCCTATGAATTAAAAGGTCTTTCCACATGGCTTGTGGGAACACATAATATTCCCATCCCTGTGTGAGCTCTGGAGATTGTTCTCTCTGCTCCTTTCCAGGGATCCTTGCCTCAGTCTCCTTGCATAGTCTCCCTCACACAAGTACAGGCCCGCTGTAGGCTGTAGGCTCGGGGACCCTCCGCACATCGTGCAGCACTGCTGTCTGTGCGGCCGAACTCCCCACACCCTGCGCCACATGTTCCAGCTGCCTGGGCCTCCCTGACCTCCTAACTCTGTCTCCTCCTGCAGGGAGATGGCTGGGTCTCTCTGAATTTCCCTCCTTTGCGCTGTAGCCTGGCAGCCATCTCGGCCACAGCTGGCACAGTTCTGGGCTCCCCTCACAGTTTCTCTTCTCTTGGGGAGTCACTGTCCTGCACTGTTGCCCAAGGACCGAAAACCATCGCGTCACTTCTTGTCCAGTTTTCTCATTGTTCAGGGGCCCCTTTTACTCTTAAATTATTTCATAAACAAATGCCCCCAAAATGGAACAGCCTGTCAGGAGTTTGATGATGTTTCAGAATAAGAGGTAACTTTGGGCTCAGATGACTGGCATGATTGACACTCCCTTTTCTATTTTATTAGCCAGTCACAGTGTGAATGGGACCAGCAGGACGGCACAGACTGTGGTGGCAGCCTGGTGGTGACCCCACAGCAAGCTTGTGTTTTACCAGCTTCCACCAGGGCTGGGGCACCTGTGAGGACCGGCACCTGTGAGGACCAGCACCCCCTCACAGAAGCCCACATGAGGAAAGGAGCTGATCACCCGTGAACTGGCACAGGCAGAACCCCCTCCCCCCCGTGGCTCACCATGACTCCAGCAGTCCTTGGGCAACGGGGAGTCAGACCAACAAGGCCACCTACTTCTGACCACTCTGGCTTTGGCCAGAGGACCAAGTTGGAGGACACCGGGCTGGATTCATCCCTGGCCTTCTACGGCTACCTCTGCTTCTGCCCAGGGCTCTGTCAACAGCTGCACCTGGATTGAGGGAGCTGGTGGAAGCCAGCGCTGCCCTGCTGTACCTCCGTGCTTGGGGAGGGGCACTGACCCCTGACTGGCAGCTGTGCTTCCACGCGGGATGTTGGGAGTCTGGAAAGTCAGCCTCGTGAGGTGAGTGGAGTGTAAAGGTGGGGTGGGAACCAGTGCTGCTTCCAGACCCGAGAACCTGCATTTTCCGAGGAGACCGCGGTCTGCAAAGTCTGCAGCTGCGACTGGTCTCACATGGGTGCCTTGTTTCCACAGCTGGGACTCCGAGTCTCAGGCCCCTCCCTGGGGTAGTACCCAGACCTCTGGGTGGAGAATGGAGGCAGGGCCCGGTTTCTGGTCACAGTTGGGCCCAGCATAGGCAGGCCCTCTGGAAAGCCCCCTCAGCTGGGGCACGACCAGTGCAGCATCTTTCACTGATGGCCGGCTTGAAAGGCGACTGTTCTGCAGGACAGTTAGGGGGAAGGCTAAGACTCCGAGGGCATGGTTCAATGGGAACCTTTCTCCTCACACAGGTAGAGCCTCCCACAGCTTCTCTCTGCGCATGTCCCCACCCCCAAGTGAAGAATCAGCTGTAGGAATGTTGCAGCTCATGGCTTCCCACAGTGGTGCAGGGAGAAGCACCAGTGAAGCTGGGGCATCGTAGTGTCCTCCCCACTGGTCAGGCCACATCACCTCTGTCCTACACTCCAAGGAGCAGTGATACACAGGGCATAGAAGGCGAACAGAGGATGGGAACTAGCGGACATGATGACCAGGGTATGTGGGGAAGACAGTGGGACCGGCCTTCCCCACCTGGCCCATCCAGGAAGGAGTGGGAGAGCTGGAAAGGATGCCCATCTTTGGGACTCAGGCAGGGGCTCCGTGGTGAGAGCTGTGACGGCCGCTGTGCTGCGGTTCGGCACCAGCACACAGGTGTCAGGCCCTGGGGCTGTTGCCCACATGAGTGTCCTCACTGTTGGGGGTGGGTGGTCCCCTTCTCTCCATGGAGATAAGCCCACACCAGCTCCGCTCTGGGATCTGCTTTTCGGCAATCCTCGGCCTTTTGCCTGGGACCTCCTTGGCGGGGCAGAGTTGTTCTGAGCTCTGCTTTCTGGCCAGGCTCTACTTGAGTGTTACTCTGGCAGCTCCTTAGTCAATGGGGAGCCTCCCTCCCCTCCCATCAGGAGCTATAACTTGGGCGGTCCCTTATCTCCCTGGTTACATGCCTCTGTCCCACCAGGATTTGGGACATGGTGGCTGAGAAGATGCCTAATGACAGAAGCCTGTCCCTTTACTCATTCGTCATAGAGGACTAAGTCAGCTCCCCTCGTGCAAGATGCTCACACTTAAATGGGGACAGCCAGTGCAGCTGAAGAGGTTTCTTGTTAGAGACTAGTATTACTTACTTGGCCAAGGGGGCAGAGTCCCCAAAAAGGATGCAGCCCTGGTGCTGGCGGGCTGCAGGCCCCGAGGCTTCTCCAGGAGCGAGGTTATAGACCTGAGCTGAGGACAAACGCTCCTGTTCTCTGAGGAGTTGTAGGGTGAGCTTCTAACATGGAGAATTGCCATGCCTTGGCACTGTGCCGCCTTTACTTTTAGGCCTGGGCTGATGAGGACAAATACCATAGGATTCCGATGAGTATACAGAGGTTTTCCGTCCTGGAGACTCTTGGCTGGGCAGAAGGGAATGGGCTGTGTCCCTCCCGGCTTTCTCATTGGCTGCATACGTCTGCACAGGACATTTGTAGCTCAGAGAGGTCCACGTGGCCTATGCTAGTTGGACCAGCTTACCTAGTTATTAACCCGCATCCTTTCCAACTCTCCATTTTAGTGAATCATTCCAGGTAACGACAACAGGCTGCTTCTTATGGGCTAACCTGCAGTGGACCGCTGCCTCCCCGGGACTCAAGGAACTGGCCATGTCAGAAGTCATCAGCTTAAGGTCAACAGAGTCATTCCAGCAGCCACCACTCAGAGGGGAAGTCAAGAGGTAAGACCTGCTTTCTGCACTGGCTTTTCCCCTCGGGGCAGACACAGGTGGCCGCCAAGAGGCATAGAAGTTAGAGGAGCTCGACACAATTTCCCGGGGCTGGGGTGGCATTCCGGGAGTACAGGCCAGCCACAGGTCCAGGGGACTGTATAAGGACTGCAAATGAGCTCCGTTTCAGCTGAGCCCTGGACTGGCCTGTGGTGGCCTGCCCCACTGCTGCCCGCCCCTCAGGGAGACATCATCCTGCCTCTGCACCATTCTGTCACACACAACGCCACACAGTCCAGTTTCTAGGGGCACTGAGAAACAGGACCAGGCGTGGAGGGAGATGGTAGGCCCAGCAGAGATTAAGATACTGGAGCTGTCAGACGTGGATTTCAAATAACTGGTTAACATAATAAAGCAGCAAATTGAAATTCATAAAAAATTTAAATTCTAAAACAAAAGTACAATAACTGACATTTAAAGTTTAGTAGGTAGGGATTTCCTGGGTCTGACGCAAGCGCCAGAGGAGTAGGGAGAGATCCCAGTATTTGCTGTGGGAACCTCATCAGCCCGCCGAGATGGCGATGCAGGCGGCCAGGAGGGTGAATACTCGACATCCACCTGGAGTACAGCGGATTTTGCATGGAAGAAATGGTGCCTTATAAAATCACAGCTGAAGAAATGTATGATGATATTTGGGAAATACAGACTTGTTCATCAAATCAGAGTGGGGGATACACCTGAAACTAGAGGAACAGCCTATGCGGTCTGCGAAGACATCTTTGATACCAAGAACACAGGTGATCATCTGCCAGGACTCCGTATTTGTGCAGATGTCTCGTGGTTTTGTGCTGTGATGCCCACAGGGCAGTGCCGAAGATGGATAAAAAGCAGCAGCAAGAACAGCTGAAGCTTCTCCAGGAGAAATATGGTGTCAACACAGATCCACCAAAGTAAGTGTTTTCCGCATTTTCATTTTGGACTAAAACCCCGTGAATCACTACTACCCTTTTTTGGTTTTTAATTAATACTGCATACTGTGATTTCTCATTAAAGGTTCAAAATGACGTGCTTCAAACTTTGATAAATGTTAGAATATATTGTTGGTAAACTGGTAGCTTTTGTAAAACATGTCGGTGTTTTCTCTTGAACTTTCCTCTCCTGCTTGATACTAGGGGAGAGAACATCAGTTGAGCCGTGTCAAGAACTATTTGATGGTAGGTGGTCTTCAAGACTGAGCTGCTTGAGAGCAGGGACTTTTCTGTATTTGTAATTCCTCCAGTGCGCAGTCCAGTGTGAAGCCCTCAGGGAATTTGTTAGAAGGTTGTCATTTATTGAATATCTATTGATAAATCTTCATAGTAAGTCAGTGAAGGTAGATATCTCCATTTTGCTGATAAGGAAATCAAAGCTCATCGTGTTGGTTGAATGAATGAAATGCTTACATTAAAAAAATTGCCCTGGCCAGGGTGGCTCAGTGGATCGAGGGCCGGCCTGCAAACCAAAGTGTAGCCTGTTCGATTCCCAGTCAGGGCATGTACGTGCCTGGGTTGAGGGCCAGGTCCCCAGTGGGGGGAGCGTGAGAGGCAACCACACATGGATGTTTCTCTCCCTCTCTTCCTCCCTTCCCTCTCTCTCTAAAAATAAGTAAAATCTTTAAAAGATAAATAAAATAAGAGGCATGGCCTTTTTGACTTTTTTCACTGCCCGGATACCACGTAGGCCGCTAGCACTGGTGGATCTGGGCTTTGGAGTGCAGGTCTGACCGCCTCGGGGTACCGGGACAGCAGCTGCAGTGCAGAAGGACCCAAGCCCTGTAGGAACCCAGGCGTGGTTAGAGCCGATGTATTGGACAAACGTATAGATCCTTCTGGAAAGCTGCACAGCCATCATAAACTTCTCAGCACAGAGTGTGGACTGCCTTCCAGTGTGAAACCTCTTACTGGTGTGGCAAGAACATTCTTTCTGTACTTGACCCTGTAGCGCAAACAGTGGAACTTAAATCCACTAGCATTTCAATTACAAATACAGTTTCAGTAGATGAGAGACTTGGATATAAACCACACCCTCGGGACCCAGCAAAAACCGTTTTGACTCAAGCGGCCGTAATCACTGCGAATGGAGTCAGTCTCACGAGTTCTGTTGACGGGCTGATGGCAAGTACGATGTCTCAAAATGCTAATAAAGTACTGCTCAGAGTGCCAGGAGAGAACGATCGAAGCCGTCGGGGACTAGATCTTTCAGGGTTTTGGTTTAAATCTTTGGTTGCGAGCTTGTATAGGATTTTGGTTTAAAATATGGGCATAAAAAGAGAAAAAGATGTTTCACCTCACCCCCAAAAGGGGACTCCTGTGACCATGAAATGAGTAAGACATCACTGTCATTTTAATTGTAGGTTCTTTGTAGAACATCTTTTGCATACAAGATAAAAATCAGTCTATAGATAAAATAAAATTCAGTGGGTGGATTTAACAATGGTTAGAGACAGCCAAAGAGGGGATTTGTAAACTGGAAGACAGATCAATAGTAAGCATTCCTGCGGATCTCGGAGTGACCAGCTGGCTCTCTCCATGGAGCTTCCTTGTCCTGGCCCCTAAGGGTCCTGCTCGCCCCTTCTGTAAAATCTTGGGTGGAGAGGGGGTGCTGGTATGAAGGCTTTTTGTGCTTGGGAGAGGCTGAGGGGTTTGGTGATCTGGAGAACGTTTTCCATTGTAACCTTCCCTGTTAGAAACATTACTAGCACGAGCACTTGGGGGTCATGTTCTGTGACCAATGAAATCTTTAGGGGCCTTGGGCTTGTTATTGGGAACATAAGTATGTCTGTGCTCATGGGCTAAAAGCTAAAGGTGCGCTGACCTCTCCGACATCCACCTTAGAAAATGTCTTTGCTTCTCTCCTGAATGTAGAGTGCAAAAAGGAGCATTGGGGTGACTGGGTAACTAAGAGAGGCTTGCCTGGGATTTGCGAGGGGGCACATATGCCGTGTTCAGGCCTCATTTACCGCGGAACCTGAGTGCTGCCTGTTCCCGCCACGCTGGGCACAGGTATGGCCAGGGCTGAGGCAGCAGGTGCTGCTGCTGAGTGTGACTGTGCAGCTGCTGTGGACTGCAGTTCAGGCATCTGTTCTGGGGAATTTTCCATCCTGGTTAATGGTTTCTTTATAATGAATGGGAATAAATTCACGAGGGCTGATTTGTGGCTGGGGCACGGGCCAAGGCCAGTGTGCTTGAATTGAGAAATGACTGCTGACCGAACAGATTGATTGACATGGACTAAAGCAATGTCACAGCACAGACATCACTCTTTTACCTGAAGTAAAGGATGGAAGCCCTCTGCCCTCCAAAATTCTGCCTGTGGGGCTAGCAAGCATAACTCCTGATGGGAAGGGAAGGACTCCTAGGTGGAGCCTGGCTGAAGGAAGCCATGCTTGTGGGCCACAGCGGCCGTCAGCTCCAGCCTGAGGCCCCACAGTGTCCCTCATGCTTCAGGGCAGGAGGCTGTGCTGTGTTACCTCAGGAGGACCCATGAGGAAGGGACGTTCTCTCAAAGTGGCCAGGAGTGCTGCCCAGGGTGGTGGCGAGCAGGGGGTGAGCGCATAACCCCGCTGCCTTCAGCTTCTGTCTGTGGAGTGCCTCCTACATTTCAGGCACTGTTTTCAGGCATGGGGCATTTCACGGACAAGATGGACAAGGTCTCCACTCCGTGGGGCTTGTGTTCCAGTCCAGCGGTCAGCCTTAGATGAGTATAAACAAGTAAGAGCAAACACATTAAAACAAAGAAAAGTGATTAGTGTGATGACAAATGAATGACATGAGGTACATGTGGATGGGGAGAGAACAACCTCCCTGAAGAAGGTGACATTTGAGCTGAAACAGGAATGACAGGGTGGCTCTGGCCTTCCAGGAAGAGTGGAGGCCCTACGCTAGAGTTGCTCGGGTCTTGGTAGGCACCGGCTCTCATCTTAAGGGCAATGAGAAAGTGATGACAGGTGTTAGGAAGGGGAATAACACAATCTGGTCAAGTGTCTACGTGACGTGCTGGGTGACCACTGGGAGGCTTTGCGTGTACTCAGGGAAGGACCAGTGTGGTGGCTGCGGAACTTGGAGGAGGGCAGACTCAGCAGGGCTGAGGGAAAGCAGGAACCAGACAAGTACTGGGTATCTGAGCAGCTGGCCATGGCGGGGGCGCAACCAGGGACCCAGTCCGAAGCCTGTTCTGCTGTGGCACGTTCCTGAAGCCTATTGGAGTTGAGTGGGGAAGACCCAACTGTGGCTAGAATCAGGGACGAGGCCTCATCTCAGAGGAGATCTTTCCTGAGCAGGTGGAAAACTGCTGACCCTCAGGACTTGACAGCTGATCATTGTCTATCGACCCACAATTTCTGACAACTTGAAATCCCTCTCTCTTACCTCCACATCTTGCCACCAATTCCTGTCCTAAGCCTGCAGCTCTCTCCCCACCTTGCCATCCTTTCTGCTCTGGCTACCCTTGTCCCTCATCCTAAGCCAAACTGCTTGCCTTCCCCCCTCCTAAGCCCAGCCCTTCTCCTCACAGTGGCCAGAAGTTCTCTCTAACATGAAAAACTGGGCATTCAAAGCATTTTGAGTGATTTCATTTTTAAGAGCTTTTTTTATATCACTCAAGGATATACTTATTGATTTGAGAGAGGGAGGGAGAGGGAGAAACATGCCCCAACTGGAGATCGAACCTGCAACCTAGGATTTTCCCTGACTGGGGATTGAACCCACAACCTTTTGGTGCATGGGACACTCCAACCAAGCCACCCAGCTGGGGCGAGTGATTTCATTTTTAATATTAACTTTTTGTTACCTCATTTTGGATTATGCATTATATTCAATTGTGTGGTTTGCAAAGTTTTTGATTTGTAGAATTTTTAAAATTAAAAATTTTAATATTCAAAAGTAGAGACTAGTAACCTTCATGTACCCACTACCCAGACTCAGGGCCAACATTTTGAAGTAAATCCCAGACATCACATTATTTCATCCTGAAATATTTCAGTGTGACATTGAAACTAAGGGTCATTGAAAGTACAATTATAATGGCATTATCAACCCTAAGAATCTAATAATTCCATGTACTACCAGATCAGTGTTTGAATTTCTCTGATTGCATCTTAAATGATTTATTACACAGTGTTTTTTAAATTTTATTTTTATTTTCAAAAAGATTTTATTTATTTTTAGAGAGAAGGGAAAGAGAGGGAGAGGAACATCAATGTGTGGTTGTCTCTTGTGCGCCCCCTGCTGGGTACCTGGCCCACAACCCAGGCATGTGCCCTGACTGGGAATCAAACTGGTGGCCCTTTGGTTCTCAGGCTGGCACTCAGTCCACTGAGCTACAGCAGCCAGGGAGGCAGTGGTTTTTTTAAATGGTTAAAGAATTTAATGTTTAATAGGATCCTGACAAGGACCACATATTGCATTTAGTGATGTATCTCGTTTCTTTTTAACATATGAGTTCCTCCTCTCTTCTTCTCACTGGTTCCCCCCCCCCCCCCCTTAAAATTCATTGGTGAGACCATTCTTAGTCCTGTTGTTTCCCACAGTCTGGATTGTGCTGTGTCCCCGTAATGTTGGTGACCACAAGCCTCTGCCCCTAGAGGTTTGATCAGATTCAAGGTGGTCTTGGCAAGCTTCCTCCTACGTGCTGCTGTGTTCTCTGGTCTGGAGGCTGGTTGCAGCCACTGAGGTTCAGTGTCGAGGTTAGCAGTTGCAAGTTGCCGAATCTCGAATTCTAGCAGCTATTCCTCGTCGTTTAGCTGGAATACTCCATAAAGAGAAATTTCATCTCAGTGGTGCGGTTTACATAGGAAAGACTGGGTAGGTTCTTAATTCTTTGACTTTGTTTGCCAGTAGCAGAATAACAACTTTGGGCTCCCAGAAGTGACTGATGAATCGCTGGAATCGCGGTGAACTCTCATGCAGTTAAACATAATTGAGATGTTTAATCTATTAAACTTTGTAGACTTGAAATTATCTCCTTAGCAGTTTGTAGACTTGACATTTTTTGTGACAAGATATTTATTACGCTGTAAATGATGAAGGCCACAGAAGAAAGTATGTCAGCGTAGGAAAATACCCGGTCTAGTGACGCAGGCATACTCAGTTTGTCAAACCCCAGGCAGTCCTAGTTCAGCGCCCTACTTGAAGGCTCAGTACGCTAAAGGGACCCTCAGGCCAAAAGAAATACCTAACAGTTTCATTTGTGAGTCCAAAAACTTAGTGTCGATGTCCTGGCGACTTACAGCGGACATCTGGAAAAGTAACACATGTACATTTAAAGAAAAGTGTTTTTCATTTCATTTGTAAGTCACCACAACTACTTACAAATAAAATGTGTGTGCCTGTCAGATTTTTCTTAAATCTGTTACACACTGATTCCATACAGTACTTGCTTTATTAATAAATTCCAGAAACCTAGCTTTGCAGAGACACGAAATCACAGGAAGGGACATAGCAAGATATTTGAAACCATGAGGTGTCAAAAATGTTGAGTCACTCTTCCCCTCAAAAGTAACAAGTACCCGAGGGTCCCAGACTTCATTGTGGGGCCACGGGTGCCTCAGCACACTTTTGGGAACCAGAGCTCTGTGCCCTGTCCTCTTCCCTCTGGCTCTGCGGACATCCCTCTCCCCTGGGCCACGCATTGGCGTGCAGCTAGTCACCCCTGGCCCCACAGCCCCAGGGGACGGGCCACAGGCCTCATGGCACTCACTCATTATCACTCACAGCCTGACAGCCTGCACATGTCGGGTTTCCTTTGAAGCTGTTGGTTCCGGGCCTCAGTGCTTAGAGAATTTTTTCTTTATCCTTTGATTTTAGCCACAGCTGAGAAGGGCTCCAGCTTCACTGTGATGCGCCGTTTCCCCTCCCTGTATCTGGAGCATGTTCAGCCAGAGAGGCTGGCAGACTCTCAGGGTTAATGTAAAAATAGCTCACCCTCATCAGAGAAAGTGGTCTGCTGTCAGTGCCCATTTTCCTGCTGATGCAATTTTGAAAAATGCCAGAAGCCCCTCTCCTTCCCTCACACCCCTTCTGCACCTCCAGTGTGGACCCAGCACAGGAGTCCCTGACTCCAGTCATTGGGGTTGGGCTTGTCCCTGTTGCTGGCTAAGACCAAGAGAATGTGGGAAGAAATGGCAACGTGCGAATTCCAAGCTGAAGCATCATGTATTCGTTGACGCCTAGGGAAGTTTTTATCTTCCACCACGTTACATGAGCAGGCCCTGGGCAGCTGCAGCCCTTCAGCCTGGCCCCAGAAGAGGTCCAGGGAACAGAGCCCTCCCAGCTGATCTGTGGGCCTATGAGCAAGAAAAAAATGCACATTGTGGTACACATCGAATTTTGGGATTGCCTGTTAACACAGCAACAGTTGACTGATAAAAAAAAGAGGTCTGCGAGGGAAAGGTAAAAGAGTGATGGAAAGACACCATCTGATAGAGTCTTAGGGATAGATGGATTTTTAAGGTGTGAAATGATTCTTCTGGAATAAGAAATGGAATAATGTTGTATCCATTGATTCTTAAGATAAACCTAAGAGGAAAGCAGTGATGGTTTTATCCCCTTTTACAGATGAAGACATTGAGGCTCAAAGGGTTGATGGTGCAGGGAATGAGCCTGTTCCAGGTCCCCAAATCCCTGCCTCCCGAGCCAGACTCTTCTCCAGCCTGTGCTGCCTCTCACGCAGGCCCAGCCCTGAGGGCAGCCAACAAGGCAACAGGGCTTGGCTCTCTGTACCAGTGGGGCCAAGGTCGGGACCTTCTGGCATGTTGGGGAGAGGGTAGGGACCCTGGCTGGGAGCTCCGCAGAGAGAAAGGGCAGTGTTTGGTTCAGAGGAGGGCAGGAGTGCCCACAGACAGGTGCCTGTGCCCCAGCGTTCTCACGCTGAGAACCGAAGTGGCCAGGTCCCTACATGTGAGCCATGACTATGCCACCTGTAGTCACTGTTCTCTGGCCAAACACTGGACCGGGGACCGCCCTCCAGGTTTGCTCACATGCGCCCCTCAAAAGGTCTGGCAAGTGTGTCCAGAAAGAAGCTCCTGGAAGAAAGGATCTAGCCCAGTAGCCTTGCTTGGTGGTTGGCATCTGAATTTCAACATGCTTCAAGCTACCCTCAGGGATTAGAAATGGGAGAATCGGCAATCAAACCTTTGCAAAAGGCTACGGTGGGGCTCCTGGAGGCTTGAGGAGCAGGCCACCTGATGCCACGGCACACAGGCCTTATCAAAGGACGAACGAGTTGATTAGCAGTCGTGCGGACAGCCAGAGCTGTCCGTCAGCACGTTTTCATTGCTTCAGGGGGTTCCGGTCTTGTGAAGCTGACCTACCTAATAAACTGTTCCTAATCCCTCAGCACCCTCCTGCTTCCTGGCCAGCTGGCCTGATCTGCGGCAGTTTTGTGACTTAGACCTCGGTCCCTATTGACTCCCCTGCAGCCCTGCACCACCTTCACACAGTGAGACCCTTCCATCCCAGGGAGGAACCCGCCACCCCATGTGGATGGGGTGGGGGGCTGCATAATGGTGCCCCAAAAGGTATCCATGTCCTAATTCCTGGAACCCATGAACCTGAAACCTGGAATCTGAAACTTTACAAGGCCAAAAATGACTGCAGATGTGATTAAGGATCTGGAGATGGGGAGATGGACCTTAAACTCAATCACCTGTCTCTCTCTGAGGGGCTGGGGAGAACAGATGCCGGGAAGGCAGTGTGAAGATGGAGGCGGAGGCTGGAGTGATGTGGCCACAAACCAAGAACATCAGGAGGTGCCAGAAGCTGGAGAGGCAGGAGAGACCCCATAGAGCCTCTGGGGAGAGTGCAACCCTTCCACACCTTGATTCCAGCTCAGTGCAATGGATTTAGGACTCTGCCCTCTAAAACTGTTAGAGAATAAGTTTCTATTTTGTAATGATTTTATTTATGTATTTTTAGAGAAAGGGGAAGGGTGGGAGAAAGGGAGAGAAACATCAATGTGTGGTTACTTCTCATGTACCCCCTACTGGGGACCTGGCCCGCAACCCAGGCATGTGTCCTGACTGGGAATCGAACCAGCGACCTTTCTGTTTGTGGGACAACGCCCAACCCACCGAGCCTCACCAGTCAGGGCTCTGCTGTTTTAAGCCACCAAGTTTATGGTGATGTGTTATAGCAGCCGCAAGAAACGAATACAAATGGGAAAACCAAGGATTCCAAAAAGAAACGACGGGACCCAAGGCCTGTCACAGGCCCTCAGTTGCTGCCCGAGTCCTTGTGACTCAGGTCCCCTGTGCCTAGAACGCACAGGCTCTCCTCCTACCCCGAGAAGGCTCTCCACTGCCTTGCTGGCAACCAAGGTGGGCCCTGCAGTCCCCACCCATTCCTGGCACCCAGGCCCTGAAGCTCCCAATGCTACATCGCACGTGTACCCCAGAGCCCCAACTTCTAGCCAAGTTGCCTGCAGCCCTCACAGCGGAGGGACTGAGCAGCAGGGGTTGGCATTGGTGAGAGACCTGGTATGCTCTTGGGCCACAGGGCAGCCACCACGGGCTCCATTTGCAACATGCAGAATGGGGTATCTGGCCTTGACGACTGGCTCCAAGGTCATCTCAAGTCCTGCAAACGGGGCCAGCCAGGACCCGCCCTCCAGAGCACACCTGCTCCCCATTGCTGGGAGAGCAGCACATGTGAAGGACACACGAGCCTTTGGACTTTTATTAGACTTTTTAAAACTAAGTGCAAATATCACTAGGTGCTTTTTATAGAAACGGTGCCTGTTAAAATAAACACATGCCAACCATTTACCTGAGTGGGAAAGCCACACAGGGAGTGCCACTGTTCTGTGTCCTTGAGGTGATCCCCCTGGAAAGGTCACAGCTGCCTAAGCCTTTAAAACCCCAGGAAGAATGAGCATTCCCTGTGTGGGGACTCAGAGCTGTAGCAGCTCTGCCTGGCACTCTCAGCTTTGTGCCTCAGTAGACTTACCTTTGTAAATTTTTTTTCCTTAAAGTAACAAAAAGGAGAGAATTGGTATCAAAGAATATCAGCTCCTGGTTCTTGGGAGAATTCCCATCATCTTTCGTGGAAGTCACCTTGCAGGTGAGTGTCTAGTGCCCAAAGGCTGTGTGACTGACTTGTGGCGGGTTGGAGGGCGGGCACCACACTTGGAGGCCTAGCAGGGTCCCTCTGTGTGACTGTGGCCAAGCTGGGAAGAGCCCTGGCCACTCCTGGCCAGGTGGGTCCCTGCAGCAGGGACGGCAGTGAGCCAGTGTCCCACTACTAGCCCACCACTGGAGCACCTCTTCAGGTTGGTGACCCTTACAGGGGCTTGTCTCCTGGTGGGTGCGGGGGTGAGAAGACCCCGGGGTCCTTTCCTTGGTGCTGGCGAGAGGCCCGAGGTTCACTTGGCTCCTCAGCACTGCCCATGAGGACAGCTACTCAGCCTTGGGCTCCACCAGCTCCACGCGGATGGACTCTAAGGGAAGATGGGGCACTGTCTGCTAGGGCAGACCCACATGCAAGTGTCCCTCCTCTAGAATGAAGGGTGCCAGGCTGATGGGGGTGCTGCTCGCCCTAGCTGGTGTGCTGCACACAGCTCTGCCCCTGAGAATAGCAGCCTTCAACATCCAGTCTTTCGGGGAGACCAAGATGTCCAATGCCACCCTCTCCAACTACATCGTGCAGGTAGGTCCAAGCCAGCCCATCCCCAAGGAACCTGGGGCGGGGTGAGGGGTGCTTGAAAAGGCCCTGTGAACACTGGGCCAGTGGCCTGTCCTGAAGGTGATCCCAGACTCTCAGGCCTCTACTCTCAGCCTTGTCAGTTGTGGGGACAGGGCCCTTGTCACTCCTGTGGTTGACATCGGGCTGCAGACCAAACAGTTGTGAAAGCACCCTGGGGAACAGCAGCTTGGCTCCTGCAGGGACTTGGAGTAGGCAGGGCTCAGACACCAGTCCCTACCCAGCCTGTCCCTGCATAGCACTGCTGTGGTCCTGTCCCCAGATCCTGAGCCGCTATGACATCGTCGTGGTCCAGGAAGTCAGAGACAGCCACCTGACGGCCGTGGGGAAGCTGCTGGACAGACTCAATCAGTGAGTAAAGGTGACGGGGTCCTGGGAGGAAGGAAGCATGTGGAGACAGTGACCATCCCTTCAGGGCATGGTGCCTCTTCGGGTAGGCCCCAGGGACACTGGAGCCCTGTGGGCAGGAGCCCGGCGGGAGGCAGCAGGATGTCCCCTGTGGGCCCCTGGACTGGTACATCTGTTTCTTCAATCTAGAGATAACCCCCACACCTACCACTACGTGGCCAGTGAGCCGCTGGGCCGCAGCAGCTATAAGGAGCGCTACCTCTTCTTGTTCAGGTAAAGCACGGGCACTGACAGATGAAGCTGCCGCCTCTGAGGTTTCTGACACGGGGGTGGGGGGAGCGGGGTTCTAGAAAGCCCCCGAGACCCCTCCTCCTGGGGTGGGGGAAGGAACTGGAGGCCACAGAAAAAGGTCCAAGTTGGGCTGCCCACCCTCCCAAGTGCTTGCTGTGCCCCAGGGCGTCACCGCCTGGGCAGAGACAAGAGGACACGGACAGCCAGGAGCTTGGGGCTGGTGGCTCTGGGTGACGTCCAAGCTTAGACTGGGCCCCCGGCCGCAGCAGCAGGTGAGTTTAGTGAGATGAGGCAGCGATGCCAGCCCCAGGTCAAGCACCCTCTGGCCTGGCCTTCCGCAGACCTGACCAGGTGACGGTGCTGGACTCCTACCAGTATGACGATGGCTGCGAGCCCTGTGGGAATGACACCTTCAGCCGGGAGCCAGCAGTTGTCAAGTTCTCCTCCCCGTCCACCCGTGAGTGCTGCTGCCACACAGCCCCCTCTGCCTGCCTGGCACTTCCTAGAACACCTTGAAGACCCTCACAGTAAACCCCTGCCACACACCCCTTTGGGGAGCTTGCTGCCCTCCCCACCTGTGTTTTGGTCTTAACACTGAAGCTACTTGGAGAAATGTCCACCCCCTACCCCACCGCCCCGAACTGTCTCATGGACCCTCCACCCCAGCCCTGAGAACGTGACTGAGCCAGGCTAAGGTGCCCTCGGACCAGGACTACCCCCAACTCCCCGCTCCTTGCTTAGCACAACTGCCTTCTCCTCAGAGGTCAAGGAGTTTGCCATCATCCCCCTACATGCGGCCCCACTGGACGCAGTAGCTGAGATCAACTCTCTCTACGATGTCTACCTGGATGTCCGCCAGAAGTGGGACATAGAGGTGAGACCCCACACATTGGATTGGGCTCTTAAGGGCCCTGTTCTGTCCACGGACCAACCCACTGGTGTCTCCCACTAGGATGTCATATTGATGGGTGATTTCAATGCTGGCTGCAGCTATGTGACCCCTTCGCACTGGTCATCCATCCGCCTGCGCACAATCCCTACCTTCCAGTGGCTGATTCCTGACACTGCTGACACCACGGTCACGCCCACACACTGTGCCTATGACAGGTGAGCAGGGTCTGTGCACTCCATGGGTTCTGCAGGCCCCAGGTAGGCATGGGGACACCTCCACAAGCAGCTGTGACTTCTACCTAGGCCCAGCTTCAGTAATGGTTCCCAACAACTTTGAGGAGACACTCACCCCTTCTGAGCTTTCCACCACTTACAGAGTGGAATGCATGGGGATGTCATGATGCTACTTTTCTCCTATGAGTGGTCTGAGGTGTACAGATCAGACGGTGGTGCCCAATTTGGGCACACCCAGATCTGAGTCTGGCCAAGTACAAGGCTAGTCCTGGCCTTGGGCACAGTAGGGAGAGCAGGGGGCCTTCCCTGAGCAGTGACACCCAAGGGCCACATAGGCCAGATGCTTGGGCTCAGCTTCTTTGGGGAAAGCTCGTTAGGGTGAGCTGGTGGGACATGCTGGGATCTGAGGTTTACATGTGCAGACCCCGACGGCCAAAGGAGGGCTTTCTCGTCTGCTGCTGTAGGATTGTGGTCGCGGGAACGCTGCTCCAACACGCCATTGTTCCCTACTCAGCTGCTCCTTTTGACTTCCAAGCTGCATATGGACTAAGCAACCAGACTGTATGTGACCAACCACCTTTACAGAATATAGCGCTAATGGGGGCCTAGGATGCAGGGGTGGAATGACACGCAGACCCACGGGACTTATAACAATTGCTATTTTTGTTGACTTGAAAGAACCCCTTGTCCACAGCCCTGGGAGCTCTAGGGGCGTGGGCATCCTGGTGTTCACTGCATGTTTCCCCGCAGGCCCAAGCCATCAGCGACCATTACCCAGTGGAGGTGACGCTGAAGAGGGCCTGACAGGAGGAGGTCCAGGGCCCTGGATGGCGACCTCTAGCTTCTGCAGCTTGCCTGTTACTCCTGGGGACCTGCACAAAGAACTGAAGATGCCAGCTGATCCTGTTGTCCTGTTCAGGTTCTGGGGATGGAGTTTAGGAAGCCAAGGCGAGTTCACTAAGCCGGGGCCAGTACCCCCTCCCCCCTAACCACTACCCCAGCTTGAGGAAGGGAGTAGAAAGTAGGCTTCTTCTCACTGTACTTGCTTCTGTCATAAGCATAGGGTTATGTCAACAGCATAACTTACTGACAATATGCACACAAAGCTTAACGTTTAGATTAAGAAATACTTTTTAAGTAAATAAAGCTCAAAAGAGGGTGTTCTCAATGGTGGCATCCAGTCATTCCTTCCTGCTCCTCTTCCCATGGCAGAGGCACCCAGTTCCCCTGTCACCTCCCCTGGAGCTTCATCAGTACAGGGAAGGTGTGGGGCTCTCGCAACTGCTGTGCTGCACCCCTGGTCCGCAGGCCCAGCCTTCCCCCTCAGTGTCGCTCCAGAGCCTTGACAAGCAGGTTGTTCAGGCGGCCCACCATGGACCGGGGGTCATCGACGAGCCCCGCTGTGATCATGGCGTTCTCATAGATCTGAAAGGCAGGGCAGTGACCTTGTTAAAGGGAGGGGACTTTTCCAGCTCAGGGGCATTTTGAGACAGAGAAGAAAGGAAGGGAGCTGTTCCTCCTTAAAACGGCTTCACAGCCCCACCTCGATGGAGGGTGCCGACTGGCAGCCCTCCATTCTGGTGCTCCAGGGACTCACCTGATCGACGAGCAGCTGGGCCAGGTCAGGCTCACTCTCTCTCAGCTGACTGAGCTTCTTGATCAGCGTGTGCCTGCAACAGAAACCCCCAGAAGGAAGCTCAGGGCTGTGCACCCCGGGCTGCTGAGCAGGTGGAGTTATCAGAACATTTGCAACTAACAGGAAAGTCCAGTATAAACAAATGACGCACATAAAAATTAGAACAAAGTAAATGATCATTGACAGATGAAAATACAAGAGTTCTGATGTCAGAAAACGCAGTAAGTACCAAAATTAATACAAAGTAAACACTGAAGGGACAGAAGTCAGTATTTAAACAGGCACATGTTGGTGCTTAACTAAAGAGACTGTAATTAAAGGTGAAACTGCCCCTAAATGAACCCATACATTTAATATGCTTCTTTCACACTAAAAACTTAATTTTATACCTAAACAATCTAACACAGAATTCATAAATAAGATAAACATAGAAGAAAAGAGCCAGGAGGAGCTGAGGGAGGAGTCCCAGGTAGGAAACACATAAAGCTCCAGTAATGAAACAGCCGAGTGTTCTGGAAAACGAAAAGGCGACAGTTAAGTGCAAAAAAGCCGACAACGTAGAAAGAGCCGCGCGCACGTGGGGGTGTAACCTGCCCCGACAGCACTTCACCGGAGTGGAGAACAGGACCGCAGGCCAGTCAGCCAGAAAACGACGACGTGAGAGTCCCACCTCATTCCTTCTTTAGACCAAAGCAAATTCCAGAAAGATCAAGTGTCAAATGTAAACACTTAGAAGAACACAGGGAGTAAACGTTTTATAATCTCAGAAGGAAAAGCCTTTCCAGCAAAGTACTGGGTTGGCCAGAAACAAAAAGTTCGTGGTTTTTTTCCCCATAAAGGACACATTTTTTCATTTTCACCAGTAACTTTATTGATTTGGATAGTTTGAGTATGTTGGCAATTTCCTGCATGGTATAATGTTGATTGTTCTCAATTAAAGTATTGATTTGATCACTGTTAACTTCATGGTCCATCTGACCAGTGAGAAATCTCCAGCACGAAACTTCGCAAACCACTCCTGACACGTGCGATCAGTCACAGCACCTTCTCCACACCCTGCACAAATCTGTTTTTGCACGTCAGTTGCATTTTTACCATTCTTGAAATAATAAAGCAAAATATGCCAAAAATGTATGTTTTTCATCTTCAGTATTAAAGTAGCTGTACAAAAATTCACCAATTTTTTTTTTTTTAAATGCATGCTGATATGACAGCTGTCACCATACAATCTAACAAAACTGCTTTCAATGGAGTTAAAAACAGCTAAGAGCTACCAGAGCCGTCATGGGGGAAAAACCCTACATACTTTTTGGCCAACCCAATACAAACCCAGGAGTCAAAAAGGAAACGATGTAACCCAGACAATGTAAAAATTGAAATGTTTTTTCTGCACAGGAAAAATTCCATAAATATGGTATCTGACCTTACTCATAAGAAACATACATCAAAATTATAATTTTTCACTTGGGAAAATGGCAAAAATTGAGAAGTTTGATAAAACTGAAAACATTGAGGGAAACATCTATTTGTCTAACTGCTAAAGACAGCTGGAGTCTATAAGAATTTAATGTGGACAGTGCTCTGAGACTTAGCAATTCCCTTTCCTCACAGCACAGTTTAAATTCAGAAACACTTTTTAAAAAGCAAGGTGAGGACGCCTGTGTGACAGAGCATACCCGATCACTTGTGCACACGGTATCTCTGGGAAGACACACACAAAATCTAACATGGTTGGGGACAGAGGTAGGAGGGAAATTTTACTATAAACTTTGACTCTTTTGAATTCTCAGGCATGTGAACATATTACCAATGTTAAAGGGAAACAGCATTTAAAAGATAAAGCCTGGCCTGGCCAGTGTGGCTCAGCTGGTTGGGCGTCATCCTGTAAACCAAAAGGCTGGAAGTTTGACTCCGGTCAGGGCACATGCCTGGGTTGCGGGTTTGATCCCCAGTTGGGGTGCATATGGAAGGCTCTCAATTGATGCTTCTCTCTCTCCCAGCCCCCAAAATCAATAAACTCGAAAGAAAAGTGAGAGAGAGAGAGAGAGCCTTACGGCAATAGAAGCAAACACTTCCACATGATTCTTATAGACCCACTTTTGTGCAGAACTGGTTAATAACATCAAGTGGGTGGCCAGTTGGCATCAGCATCTCTCTCTGTCGGGGACTCAGCTGGAAGCCGCACTCTTTCCTGGAGAGGGAGGTGCACACACCATACAGGCCAGGCCGGGGCAGCTCTCACGGCAAGGTGTCGACACCTCAGGACCAGCCACAAGCCAAGTGAGCATCTTCCACCTGGTGATTATTGAGCTCAGAAAATGTAAAGGGCACTTCCCTCTTTTTCCAGAAGTTTATAAAAAAGAAAATTTATGGTTATAAAGCAACATGGAAAAATATGATAAAGTGATAAAGAATTAGACGTACTGTATATAAAAAAATGCCCACAAAATATGAGATAAAAGTCCAAAAGAATATATATCAAATCAGCTACAGTGACTTGTGAGGGTAAGACTATGGGTTTTGCTTAAATTTCTGTAACATTTTTGGTAAAGTGTTTATGTAATTTCTTTGAAAAAAAATTGCTGCTGTATACAAAATCAATTTAAAAAAAAACTTGTCTTCAATAGTCAGAAAATTTCAAAGTATCCAATAAGTACAACACATGTAAGAATAACTACGAAAAACGTGTAGGAACTCCCAAACATAAGTTAACAAAAGACATTAAATAAGACCTAGTAAGTGTGTATTATGCACATGGGTGGAACGGATCGACAGCATAAATACACTAACCCTTGAAGGTGATCTATACACAAGTGAGGCCCTACAGCAGCCGTGACAAACTCAAAGGAACGTGAGGGGAGCGGTCACTGACAGTGCAGAGGCCTGGGGAGGCGCTACAGACAGACCAGAGACAGTAAATTCACGATTCTGGTGATGGATTTTTTAAATCATCACCTGAGGGCACGCTTATTGATTTTACGGTGAGGGGAAGGGAATGGGGGAGAGAAGGAGAAAGACATCCATGTGAGAAACATCATTCAGTTGCCTCGCATGCACCCTGATGAGGGATTGAACCCACAGCCCAGTACGTGCCCTTGGCTGGGAACTGAACCCACAGCCTTTCAATTTACTGAACAGCAGTCCAACCAAGTGACATCGGCCAGGGCAGTGATAGATTGCTTTCTTTTTTTTTCAATCCTCACCCAAGGACATTTTTTCATTGCTTTTAGAGAGAGGATAAGAGAGAGGAACATCGATATGAGAGAGAGACATCAACTGGTTGCGCCCAGACCAGGGACTGAATGCACCCAAATCAGAGATTGATCCCCCTAGGAACGTAGGAACCTAGGTACGTGCCCTGACCGGGAACTGAACCCACAACAATGCTCCAACCAACTGGGCCACACTGGCCAGGGCAATAGATTTAAGACCCATATGAGCACCTAACAAAAAGTTATGAATTTGATTATATTAAAATTAAAAACTCCTCATCAAAAGACATCTTAATGCAGGTAAGAGAGAAGAGAAATTTGTGACTGATAAAGTATATAACATACTACAAACCCATCTTTAAGAGAACCCAACAGGAACAAGAGCAGAGTCTCACAGGGCGTGTCACCAGAGAACAGGGACCTGTGGTTCTCAGCCCTGTGGTGGGGAGCAGAGCACACTGGGAGCAGCTGGGCATGGCCAGCCCAGCTGGGCATATGGCGGTTTCCCACCTGGCGCACGACTCAGAGACACACACATAACGCATGTGTGTCGGCACAGGGACAAGAATGTTCAGAGTAACCTATTCGCAGTGGCCCCAAAGAGAAACTACCCGAAATGCCTGTCAAAGTAGAAGAGATGACCGTGCAGAGGCGGATTCAACCCATGGGTACCACTCAGCTGAGAACACATCCTACAGCCACCCTCCACAGGGACAGAGGCTTCTCACACTTGAGTGAAGAAAGTAGACTTCACACAAACAGGCAAAACTGAGCTTGTTGAGCATGCACAGACCATAAGGCAAAGCGATCATCACAAGTCAAGACTGCTTACCTGAGAGGGACAGAATTCTAATGGCAAGAAAATGGGGAGCATCTGAGGGCCATCAAGGTCTTTCTTTTTAAAGTTTACGTGGATATGGTTTAAAGTTAAGTTGAATAGTTTAATTACATGGGGACTGTATTTATAAACATTCATCAAACTGTACATAGGTTTTACACACTGTTATGAATAAAAACACAATTTTAAAAGAGGACCTGGCAGGCCAGAAACAAGCATGCTGTTCCTGGGCACCGAGGGCCCAAGGGGCCAGCAGCCTTACCTGGGGTTGACCTCCAGCGTCGGTTGCAGGATCTGAGCACGCTCCTCCTGGGTCTTGGCCAGCTGCTGCATGCGCAGGAAGTGCCGGGCGGCCCCCATCTCCAGCACAGTGATCATGGCGGGGTGGGTGTCTAGTCGAAGAGTCACCTGTAAGCAAGGCCGGGGGACCAGGGGTGAGGGGGACCCTGGGACGAGTTACCCTGAAGTGAGGGACCGTGGGCTGGCAGTCTCAACCAGGTATGAAGCTTCCCCAGATGACAAGGTAGAACATGTGTCTTCAGGGACAAACACTTGGCCCTCCCTTGCAATCATGAATGAGAAGGGAGCCTGACCCGCTGCCCCGTACCAAATTCCTAGAACAGCATCCAGGCTCCCTCTTCTATCCCCAGAGTCACCAGTTTCTCATGTGTCAATTACTACCCAAGGTCCATCTCACCTGGTGTCATCTGCACCTCTGACCTCCACAGGAGCCACTGCCAAGTCCTCCAGCAATGTCTAAGACAACCTAGGCCTGGCTGTTCCATTTCCCCAGGCCCAGCCTCTCCACAGGTCTGTCTGCAGTCCCTTCCCTCTATCCCATCCTTCCAGATGGCTGAGCCTCCTTCCTGCAGACCCTATTCTCACCCACCCCCTTTCTGTGGCTCCCTCTTGGCCTGACTTCATCAAATGTCTTTTCCCAGTAAGCAGTCACAATCCCCACCCCCGATCAGGCTTTCCCCTTTGCCCACCCACAGGCTTCTGGCCTCCTGACTTACACCAGAGATGCTACTGAGCACGCTGGGCTCAGGGTGTGCCCTTCCTGGCAGCATGGCACTGAGAAGCACCTGAGCTCCAACTCAAACCTGGGGATGCGCTCTGCCTCCTGTCCTTCACAGGATGGGGCTGATTCTACCTCCCTCCGGGTCACCCGGGGCTTAAATGAGCCTCTATTATAAAGAGTGGACACAGTGAATGTGTTACACAGAGAAACCCTGGCTACGTGCCTTTTTAAAATTTTATTTACTTATATTTAGAAAGGGGAGGAAGGAGGGAGAAAGAGAGGGAGAAACATTGATGTGTGAGAGAAACATTAACCTGTTGCCTCTCGCACACACTCCAACCGGGGACAGGGCCGGCAACCCAAGCAGGTGCCCTGACTGGGAATCAAACCAGCCACCTTTCGCTTTGCGGGAGGGCACTCCATCAACTGAGCCACACCGGTCAGGGCTGCACACCCTGGTTCCCAATGCTCCCTACCACCAGCCCCTCCTCTTTCAACCAGTGCCCATCCCTCCCACTCAGGGTCCTGTGCAAACTCCTACAGAGCCACCCAAGCCACCCTCTTCTCCTTTCAGCCACCCCCACCCAGCACACTTGCCTGTCCCTTGGGGTGACTACTGGATTGTCCCTGAGCCAGTGACCCTGCAATGACACTGTTCTCTGGTGGCTGGCTTTCTCCTATAGCTCTGAGCTGGACCTGTCTCTTCCTGACTCTCTGAAGCCCCTCCCCGAAGAAGAACTCCAGCAGGACCATAAGCTCCCCAAGGGCTGGGGTGGAACCACTGGTGTCCTCGGCCACCACAGGTCCTCTGGGGCTTGGACCCGGATGGCTTTGGTGTAGCCAGCCGGGGACACCTCCTCTCTACCTCTACCTGCCCAGTGGGCCATTGGCTGCTCACCTTTCACTTTCTCAGTTCCCACCTGCTCTAAAAGGTGGAGAAAACAACCAGCCACGCTTGCCTGTCCTGCCCCAGCAACACCCCTGGGCACACGTGCTACACATGTGTAGGCTCACACACAGAAGCAGCAGTGATGTGCCTGGCCCCTCACATATCACAGCTCACCCACCACTGGGAGAACTCCCACCAGGCCAGCAACTCCGAGCCCGCAGGCTGGCCAGCTGGGTGGTCACCGGGGCTGGCAGCCGAGGAGTGGCCTATCTCCAGCCGGCCTCACCTTCACGTTGGTGACACGCGACCCCAGCGCGTTTCTCATCCAGGCCATCAGGTCCTCCATCTCCTTCTCTGACAGGCGGCCATCAGCTTGAGGAGAGAGGTGCGTGAGCTCAGAGGCTGTTCTCCACAATCCCCACCTCATTCCCACTGGGGGCCTGAAATGTCGATGTCGCCACACCAAGTGTCCAAGAGTCCCACCCCGACCCCTGGCTGCTGGCACAAAGACAGAAGCCCCCAGAGATGCTTACCATCTAAAATACAACAGATAAAACTGAACCTCAGAAGGACACTTTTGGTTGCCCTGAGGCGCACATAGTTTTGTTATGGCTTTAAAAAGACTTTCAGATTCTCTTAGGAAGCCAACTTGGAAGGGGCACTGGAAAGACCTGGAGTCTAAATGGAAACATTTTCTGTTAATCATTAAGGTGTTCCCAAACGGCTGCTTTCCTGCAGGCTGGTGACCCCAGACAGAAGAGGCTCTGCAACAACTAGTGTCGGCCCTGGGCCCCCCGCCTCCCCTGCACTCCCAGGCCACCACCCACCCCTGTGCCTACAGAGAAGGGATAGAACCAACCTGGGGACCCGTCCTCAAACTTCTCCTCCTTGTAGTGATCGACAACGATGTCTGTTTCCACAGAGATCAGCTTCTTCTTGTCAAACTCACGAAGGTGGAGCAAGGTCAGCTCATCAAACTGCTCATAGCAGAAGAGGACCTGTGAGGGCCCAAGAACATTTCCGTCAGGCTTCGAGAAGACTCCACCCACAACACAGAGGGACATGGGAGTGAGGGCTGCAGGCAGGGCCCCAAGTCCTGGAAGAGTCACACCAGACGCTGGGGTTCCTGGCATGAGGTGGTTTACAAGAGGGCGGGAAGGGCAGCTCTGGCTATGTCTCAGTAGTAGAAACAGGGACTCTACTTACAGAGAAATCCCTGTCACCTCCTACAGAGACACACAAACTAGATGGCAGACTTCAGCCTGCACCCGTGTCCACAGATGATAAATCACACTGCTTGGCTTTCCCGGGTCCTGGGCATGTTCAGCCATTTCCCACTAAGCAGAGAGACCCCCCACAAGCCCATCCTGTGTGCTCAGACCCACCTTGTCCTCTGACCAGGCCCCAGCAGCCTGTAGGAGCTGAGCCTGCCCTGCCGCTCACCTACCTCCGTGTTTTTCTGCTTCATGGCCTCATAGTAGGGTGAGTGCTCAGCCAGGTGCCGGTTGGGGGTGCACAGGTAGTAGATGTTGCGGGTGCCAGGCTGCATGCGGCTGGCATAGTCCACGAGACTGGTCAGCTGCCCAGCAGGCAGTGCTGAGGACTCGTATCGCAACAGCTTTGCAATATCCTCCTGGAAGTAGACAAGGGGCAGGTCACTGCTCATGCCAGGTCCTCACTCAGAAAGCCTCCAGAGCAGCTGGGCACCAGCGGGGAAGCCCATGGCTACAGGGAGGAGAGGCCCTGCGGCCTCACCCCCAGCTGGTGGGCCCACCACACTCTGCAGCTCAGGCAGCTCCCAGAGGCCTGGCCCAGGGATGGGCTCCAAAGTGGCTCAACCCCTAGGGCCATGGTGGACTCCAGCCAGGTCTGGCAGGCCCCACATCAAAAGTTCAGAGAACTTCAGAGAGCACCTCCCACCCCAGGTGGCCCAGGGCCTCACAGAGAGGGGCTTTCTGAGCGAGCTGTGCACGCCCTAGGAGTAGCTAGACCATCCCCGTGGCAGAGAATGCCCCTGGACCAGCATCCTCCCTCTGTCCCCAGTCACATCAGGCATGTGGGCATGGGTATAAAATCCATGTTTCTCAGCCTTTCTCTAACCAGGTGACTAGTCCAATCAATGGGGTGCAAGTAAAAGTAGGGTGTGCAATATAGAGAATGGGTCCTTAAAGGAGAGGCTTGTCCTCCTTCCTGTCACCTGAAATGCAGTGTGACTGCTGGTGGGAGATGACGGGTGGAGCCTGGATCCCTGAGGCCATCAGCCTTGATGTAACCTGAGACATAAAGTTTGCCTCCCAGACAAGCACAGCACAGACAAGCACAGGGGACACAGGGAAGAGCCAGGGAGGGTGTGCATAAGGCTAGACCCGAATGAAGGAGTGACGTGATGGAGATGAAAGGTGGACAGAAAACGGAAAAACAGAGGTCAAACCGAGGATGTGGAAACCCGCATGGTGAGTCATGCTCTAGGTCAGACGCTAAGCTTGTGCTTAGGTGCACGTCGCAGGCCCCACTGAGAAACACGAATACACTGAGTTAGTACGTGCCAAGCCCTAGCTGGGGGCTTGGATATGCCACTGGCACGTCCTGGGAAGCTCAGGCTTCTGGCCTCCACCAGCTCCCTCCACCGCCCAAGGCAGCACAGAGAAAAGACCCAGAGGCCTAGACCCTACCTTGACCTCCTGTTCGGCAGTGGTCACAATGCCCTCTCTCATGAACAAGCCATAGTCTTCAAAAAACTTGGCATATGTCTCAGCGTCTTTTTTACTCTGGTCAATGAAGAATTTTATTAGCCTCTGTTGTAGAACGTCCCGGAGTTTCCTACAGCACAGAAATGCATTTATCGTAACAAGCAACTCCTATGAAATACTAACAGCCAGAGGTTAAGGGAAAAAAAACAAACATTCTGCTCCACTAATAATCATTCTGGACACATTTTTTAAAATGCAAAAAAGAAAAGTGTGACCCTTGGCAAACACCAGGTAGGAAGACACTCGCCCCCT
This sequence comes from Macrotus californicus, assembly GCA_007922815.1. Taxonomy (NCBI): domain Eukaryota; kingdom Metazoa; phylum Chordata; class Mammalia; order Chiroptera; family Phyllostomidae; genus Macrotus; species Macrotus californicus. Next base: position 64,539 of record VMDR010002289.1, on the reverse strand, counting down.
AGAGGCAGGGATGTGGACCGACAGCCCTTTGTGGAGGGCCATAGCCCAGCCTTAATGGTTCCAACTGTAGAGACCACATCCTGGGAAATACACCCAAGTCTTATGCAGCAGGAGCCTCACTGTCGCACATAAAAGAGAAAACAATTACGAACAACCTCAGTGTTCCCCGGGAGAAAATAGGATGAAAGACAGAAAAGTGCAGTCATTAAAAATCACATCCTCTAGCAACACTTAATGGCACAAAAAAGTACCCGTGTCAAAAGAAAAACCATCCTCTCCCTCTTTCTCCCTCCCTTCCCCTCTCTCTAAAGGTAAATAAATAAAAATCGTTAAAAAAAAAGACTGCCGGTGGATGCCGCTGAGTAAGCATCGTCGCAACCCCCGCTCTTGCAGTCGTCACGTGTAAGTCGGTCTCCCAACGAGCGGAACAGCCACGGAAGCTCCGTATCGGAGGTCTGAGCCTTGAAACAACAGGCGAGTCTGAGGAGCCACGGTGAGCGATGGGGATGCTCACCGACTGTGTGGTGATGAGACCCAAACACCAAGCGCTCCAGGGGCTTTGGGTTTGTCACGTACGCCCCCTGGAGGAGGTGGGTGCAGCCAGGAACTCGAAGCACAGAGGTGGGTGCAAGGGTGTGGAGCAGAGAGGGCTGCCTGGAGAAGATGCTCGAAGACCTGGCCCCACTTCACCATGAAGAAGGTTTTTGTCGGTGGCATTAAAGACGACACTGAAGAAGAGCACCTAAGAAACTACTTTGAACGGTACAGGAAAAGCGGTGACTGAAACCATGACTGACCGAGGCAGTGGCAAGAAGGGAGGCTTTGCATTTGTGACCTTCGATGAGCGTGACTCCACAGACAAGATTGTCATTCAGAAATGCCATGCTGTGGACGGCCACACCTGTGATGTAAGGAAAGCCCCAGCTCAGCAAGAGATGGCTAGTGCTTCATCCAGCCAGAGGTCGAACTGGTTCTGGAAACTTCGGAGGTAGTTGTGAAGGCGGTTTTGGTGGGAATGACAACTTTGGTTGTGGAGGAACCTTTAGCGGTCGAGGTGGCTTTGGTGGCAGCCGTGGTGGTGGTGGGGATGGCTATCATGGACTTGGTAATGATGGAAGCAACTTGGGAGGTGGCGGAAGCTGCAATGATTCTGACGATCACAACAATCGATCTGCAAACTGTGGACCCACGAAAGGAGGGAACTTCGGGGGCAGACGCTCTGGCCCGTCGTGGTGGAGGCCAATACTTTGCCAGACCACAAAACCCAGGTGGCTGTGGCGGTTCCAGCAGCAGCTATGGCAGTGGCATGGGTTTAGTTACTGCCAGGAAACACAGCCCAGCAGGAGAGGGGAGCCGGGGAAGTGGCAGGGCAGCTACAGGTCACAGCAGATTTGTGAACTGAGCCAAGCTCAGTGGTGGCAGGGCCTCGCTGCTGCAAAGACATGTCTCAGACCATACTCGTGTGAGTGGGCAAAAGCTCGAGGGCTGTATTTGTGACTAATTGTGTAACAGGTTATTTTATTTCTGTGCCGTGGAGTATGTAAAACATTCCAACAAAGGGTTTAATGCAGTTTTTTTTTTTTTTTGCATCCATGCTGTTGATTGTTAAATGCAACAGTCTGATCATGACGTTGAATAAAGAAACAGAAAGAGCCCTGGCTGGTATAGCTCGGTGGATTGGGCGTCAGCCTGCGAACCGAAAGGTTGCCGGTTCCATTCCTGGTCCGGGCACATGCCTGGGTTGCGGGTCAGGTCCCTGGGTGGGGGCGTGTGAGAGGCAACCATTTGATGTTTCTCTCCCTCTTTCTCCCTTCCTCTCCCTCTAAAAATAAAATAAAATCTTCAAAAAAATAAAAGAAAAAAATAGAAAGAAAAACCAGAAAACACCCATATGGGTCAATTACAGTGTATGTACACACATTGTATGCAAAGCTATACTACGTCCTGTACATTAGTTCTGTGTCACTAGGATCAATACTGTATATAGCGGCTACACACGCGTGTGCGCACACACACACACTAGCCTGGATTCTACAACTAGACATGCTGCCTGCACAGCACAGCTTAACAAGATTGGGGTTTTGTGGGCCAGGGTTTTAACTACAGCATTAGAGACTGACATAAAATTATGAGCAACCTGGAATCCATACATCAAATCACCACAATGTACACTTTAAATATCTTATAATTTCATACGTCAATTATACCCCCCATAAAATTGCAATTTAAAAATATGAATAAACAGCCCTGGCTGGTATGGGTCAGTGGAATGAGTGCCAGCCTGCGAACCAAAACGTCACCAGTTCAATTCCCAGTCAGGGCACAGGCCTGGGGTGTGGGCCAGGTCCCCAGCTGGGAGTGAGCAAGAAGCAACTGATCAATATTTCTCTCCCTTCTCCTCTAAAAATAAATAAAATCTTTAAAAAATGTTAATGAACAATTATGTTCAATGTAAAAATAACCACTATATTAGTGAAATTAGGGGTATTTTTATTTCCTTAATATTTTGCCTTTCCTTAAAAAAAACCCTCAGATAACCATGTATTTCCTTAATAATCCAGGGTAGGGGAGCAGTAATGTTTAACATCCATTTAAGCTTTTTCTCTTTCACTCACCTCCTCACTCAGGTTTTAGCCACAGGGTGGCATGAGACAGGGAAGCCTGAATCTGAACCTGTGGCGGGGGAGTCACAGCAGCTAGGACAGGGCAGAGCCCCAGGAGGGCATCCCCACAGGCTGAGGGTAGGAGGGGCCTGGCATGGAGTGTCCAGGCCCAAGAGCCCAAGAGGACGGTGTCCAGGCTGAGGTAGCGGGCAGCCCCATGTGTGGAGTCAGAGCCGGAGCAGGTGAAGAGGCTGTCTGCGTCAGGGGACGACAGCGATAAGGGCAGTGATCACCCCTGAGGGGGACCAGTCACAAGGAACGCAGGAAGGATGAGAGGCAGCCTTCTTACCATCAAAGGGAGCAAACAGGAGGCGCAAGGCTAGGAAGTCCCGGGGAGCCAGGTAAACTCAGGCACAGAAACAAGTGCAGATACAGGTGTGTACGCACACATCACACACAGACTCCCACATTCCTCAGCTCCGTCTACTCAGAGGGCCTGGCAGACGGGACAGCCCAACAGCAGTGGCACCCCAGGGCCCAGATCTTGGCTTCTCCACTCAAATGAACCCAGGCTCCTGGAGGGATGAGTACATCACTCCAGGGCAGGAAATGATGCAGGCAAAACAGAAAGGAGCTTGTAACACCTTGTGCCAGAAGTGAGGAAGTACTCAAAGCATGACGGGACACACCGAAGGGCCCAGGAGTCAGCCTGAGTGGGCTCCCACTGGCTAAACTGGGGACTGTTTGGGCATCAAAAAAAAATAATGACACTAACAGATGACAATCCCCTAAGTGAAACAGGAAATCCCTTCATACAAATAAATCATGGATATTAAAAAACACAAATAAACAAATACACTGGAAATTTGATGAAGATTCCCATAACTAGAAGATACCACCCACAATATGATATATTAATGACAAAGGTGAAAAAGAGGACCTTCTCACCGAGAAGACGGCCACACACCACCTTCCTCAAGTCCCAACCTGTAAAGCACCGACGGCAACGGGACAAATCAAAGTCAGGCCCCACCAGACAGGAGGTAGTTAGTCATTTTGTGCTGCTCCTGCATCAGACAGCCCCAGCCAAGGGGCAAAATCACTGGCCGGAAATCTTCAGAAGCATCCAGGTCATAAAAGGCAGGGAAAAGGGAAAGACTGGAACTCAGCCAGCCCGAAGGAGGCTAAAGAGACAACTAGAGGCACACGTGACTCTGAAATAGACCCTCTTGCTCCTAAGAACATGACGACAGAAGCCGTGGGACACGAAGGGATCTGAGGGTGAGACCGCAGTGGTGCCACTGGAGGCGGTAGTGCAGGGGGGGAAAATGTCCTTGGTCATCGGAAATAGCCCCGGAGGTATCTGGGGAAGATGGGGCGTTGGGTGGGTGGCTTACTTTCAAAGGGTGCAGGGGGAGATGTCCTCTGTATCTCTAAGTTTATGACTCTTTCAAATGCTTCATTTAAGGCTGATTTTTTTTCTTACCAAGATGAGTCTCAGACTAACAATCTAGCCCTTGAAAACCACAAGCAACAACAAAGTGGCTGGACACTCCCTGCCTGCAGCCTTGGGGGAGCCCAGCTCCGGTGTTGGGGACAGAGCACACGCCTGTGGTCAGAAAACTTGAGTTCAAGTACAAGTTCACTCAGCGACTGCGGCAGCCTCTCTGTAACTCAGTTTCCGCAGCCATGCCACGGGCACCCAGCAGTTCCCACCTCAGAGGATCTGTGGGCTGCACTGGTAGCGTTCTGGGCGAGAATGAGCACTCAGTGACAGTAGCTATTACCACAGTCACGATGGGGACATGAGAACTGCGGCCACCTCAGCCCACAGGGATTCCAACAGCCACATCTCCAAAGGAGGGTCTGGTCCGGGGCCTGGCCCTTGCCTTCTTCACAGCATCACTGACCTTCTGGCACCAAGGTCAGACTCGCTCCCGGCTCTGGTTGTCATTTCCCTTGTCCACACCACAGAGCCTGCCTGGACTCTCCCCAGCTGCAGCCACCCTGGGTTTGGGTGACGGAGGCTGGCTAAAGGGGGAACACATCCCAGACCATCATTTTGCTCAGTGGGTCAGTCCCCAAACGCTTTTTACTAAAATGTGAAGCAAACATCAGGAAAGCACATGTGATCTACATGTGTTCTCCAGGCACACAGCCCCTCGGACACAGCCTCGCTGCAGCCCCTCAATCTTCTCTCGGCTCCTCCCAGCCACCGTCGCCCCCTCAGTGAGGGCCTCTTCTCAGCCAGTGGCTGCTCCCTGGAGCTTACCTGATCAGAGCACTCTCCTGGAGGAGCTCCCGGCTGAGGTTCAGGGGGATGTCCTCGCTGTCCACCACACCTTAGAGCGACACAAGCACATCAGGACCTTGGTGGTGCCTGAGAGTCCACCTTGCCTTCCCGAAGGGCCACTGGCCTCCCACCAGGCTCTACATCCTCAAAGTCCACATGGCATCAGGCCACATGAGGGTAAGACAGAGGAGGAAGGACAAAGGAAGGAGACTCAGGGAGACAACACTATCCAGCCCCCGTGAGTCCTGACGTCCTGGAATAGATGGAGCCTAGGTCAGGATGATGTGATCAGGACAACAGCAGGCAAGAGAGAGGCAGCAAGCCTTGGCCAGGGAAATTTCTAACATTTCAGCATCATTCTGACACCATGAAAACCACTTTCTGGATTCTATGTTCAAAGTCGTAAATATGTCACGGGTATTTTGCACCTTTTTGTGTTATGATGAATACAAAGGTTTAAAAGCTGAGATTTTGGCCTGACTGGTGTGGCTCAGTGGACTGAGCACTGGACTGTGAACCAAAGGGTCGCCGGTTTGATTCCCAGTCAAGGCACATGCCTGGGTTTCAGGCCAGGTCCCCAGTAGGGGGCATGCGAGAGGCAACCACACATTGATGCTTCTCTCCCCCTCTTTCTCCCTTCCCCTCTAAAAATAAGTAAATAAAATCTTTTTAAAAAAAGCTGAGATTGTTATTTAACTATAATCTCACTGAAATGCAAGGTAATTTATAGTTAAATCTGAAACTCATGTAATATCTTTAAACGTAAAATAACTCAATTTAAACTTATTTATCTGTCTCTTTTCCCCAAATCAATCAAGACTAGTATCTGGAGGTGGTGGGCTTCCTGGGAGACTCTGTGAGCACACCCAGCTAGCAACTGAGGCTGCTTCCCTTGAACCCCCACTTGTGAAATATGAGCCCCTTCTAACCAGTTAGCACCCTGGACCACAGGGAAGGAGCCACTCCTGCCCCGGGGAGTCAGCCCCATACCTCGAATGAAGCGCAGCCACTTGGGCAGGATATCGGTGGCCTTGGTTTGGATGAGGACCTTGCGGCTGTACAAAGAGATGCTGGAGCCCAGCTCCCGGCTTACATCAAACATGGATGGTTTCTGGGGATGAGGACAGGGCAGAGTCAGCCACACACACGAGGGCACAACCTGTAGGGCTGCAGGGAGCCCTGACAACGACTCTGTGAACCACCCTTCCCAGCGCTGGCCCTGGCCTGGGAACTGTCAGGTGGACATGCAGTGATCCAGGAGAAGAGACAGGCCAGGAAACCACCTCTGTCTGTTCAAAATTCCAGTACCCAGGGAGGGCCCCGCACAACAGCTCTCGGGCCAGCCTTCTCTGGGCAGCTGCTGCCTTACCCGAGCCACTCCTCACGGAGGGTGTAAAAGAAAGACCCTGTGAAGAGCACCAAACCTGCTGGGGGTCGGCAAACTACAGCCCACAGACCCAGTCTGGATCATCACCTGGTTTGTGTAGCTTAGAATGGCTTTTTCACTTTTAAATGGTTGAAAAGAAAGCAAATAAAGAATATTTCACGGTATGTGAAAAATACGTGTGATGTAAATTCCAGTGTGGACAGCTTCCTGGACCACGACTCTGCCTGTTCGCCGAGGCGCAGTCTGGGTGCTCTCAGGCCAGTGGCAGAGCTGAGGCCGTGCGGAGCCTGAGAAGTCCAAACCAGCCACCATTGGGCCCTCCACAGAAGTGTCCGCCAAGCCCTGCTCTAACTCAGTGCTTCAGAGCCTGCAGTTTATACACAGGCCACACTGGGGTCATGTTCGAATGGAGACTCATTCTGGAGGTCCTGGGAGGGCCTGAGATTCTGCGTTACTGACAAGTCTCAGGAGACAGTGGTGCTGCAGGTCTACGGAGGACGCTCTGAGATGAGGGTGGAGAAACCTCTTTCCAAAGTGGACAGCAGGTGTGGGACATAAGAGGGCTCCGGTCACTGGGCCCAACCCCCGAGCAGGTCTCTGCCGCAGGCTCTGTCAGAGACTTCCCTGTGCTGCTGTGGGCCAGGAAGTCTTTGGGGCGCAACGAAGGATGGAGCACACACAGCGCACCTGAGCGCCGCAGAATCCATCCCACCGCAGAGCTTGGGAGCGCTGCTTGCAGACAGCGGAAGCCGCAGCCTGCTCTGAGGGCCTTCCCTGCAGGCACCCTGAACCGGCACCCTGTTTACAAACACCCAGGCCCTCACGGCCCAAGGCCTGTTCCGCCCAGAAGAGCACCACGGGTAACACTCCCTCACTTTATACCTCCGCGCTCACCTACCCGGAGGCACAGGTTTTTCTTTCACTCGAATGCTGCCACGTTAATTTCTGTGGTGTGTTTGTGCTGCACTGCCACCACTCAGGAAGTGCTGCTGGTAATGCAGAACGCTGTCACCATGGGCGACGCCCCACTCCGAGCTGCGGAGAGGCCACGTGCAGCCCCAGCATGCAGAGGGTGCCGGGCAGGCCTGCACTCACCGTTTCCGGCACGTAGAAGATGCTGCGGATACTGAGAGGGGCGTCTGTCTTGTAGTGCAGAGTGTAGCGGGGCTTGTCGGGGGCCTGGGCTACGTAGCGGTAGAACTCCTCGTGCTGCCACGGGCCCACGTCCTTGGGGTCCATCATCCAGATGGCCTGAAAGGGGAGGTTAACGGGGAATGTTATGTTTAAGACATATCCTCACGACAGTCACGTGGGGCTAAGCTGGGGGAGCAAGTGGTGCCTGGGTGCTAGTGAGTACTCCCTCAGGATGAGCTGAGGACCAGCATCTTGAGAGACACAGGGTGGAGGCCACAGGTGCAAGCCCCGCCCTCTGCCTCCAGCCCCACCCACTCCAGCATTAGGGGGAGGGGCATCCCAGAATGGATGGCTTGGGGGCCCAGAGAGACACACACAAAAAGTCTGAGAACAAGTACCCCCTCCCCAGTACAGTGTGTTCAGCAGGGTGACCAGGAGGCAGGATCTAGACGTGACCGCACCTGGTGAACAGTCACCGTCAATGGATACGCGGAGCAACAAATGGTCTAGCCACACAATGAAAAATTATTCAGTCCTAAAGAGGACAACATAATGAACCTTGAAAACATTGTAAGGGGCCAAACACAAAAGGCCACATTGTGCTTGATTCCATTTATATGAGATGCCCAGAACATGCCCTGCCTGGTGTGGCTCAGTGGATTGGGTGCTGGCCTGAGAGCCAAAGGGTCATCAGTTCGATTCCCAGTCAGGCAGGGCACATGCCTGGGCTGCGGGCCTGGTCCCCAGTGGGGGGCACTCGAGAGGCAACAGATCGATGTATCTCTCACACATTGCTGTTCCTTTACCTCTTTCTGCCTTCCCTCCCCTCTCTCTAAAAGCAAATAAATAAAATCTTTAAAAAAAAGGAAAGGAAACGGAAATGTCTGGAACAGGTAAATCCAGAGACAGGGTGCAGACTGTGGCTGCCAGAGACAGGGGCAGGGGCCTGGGGCATGACTGCTGACGGTACAGGGTTTTTTTGGAGGGATGAAATGTTCCAGCACTGACTGAGGTAGTGGCCGCACAGCTCTGAGTACACCAAGGACCACTGCCCTGTGCACTGTAAGAGAGATGTGCGGCGTGTGCACCACCGCTGGTGCACAGGGACAGGGTATGGCGGGGTGTTGGCATCACAGACCTCACCTTTCCACAAAGAAAACCTCGTTCTGGGATTTCGATCACCCGGTCCCATCTCTGCCCATCCAGCCCCAAAATGTACCAACTGGCCTCCACGGCTGCCTGAACTCTTCAGCTCAGACCCCTCTGAGCTGAGGGTCTCACCTGCAGGGTATTAAGGCGCTTTCCATTAAGGTACAGAGGGAAGCTGACGAAGTTACTATATTTGGTCACCACGTCTGGAAGAGATAAAAGAAAAACAGTGACTACAGGAAGCTTCTAGAAATGAGAGCTCTGGAAGGTGCTGCAGGGGTAACTCAGCAGGCTGGGGAGAACTCATCAGTGCTATAGCTCGGTCACAGGTGGGAAGCCAGGACACAGTGGGGACGCATCCAAGTCTAGGCCACTACGAGACCATGGGCCTTCTTGGTAACATAAATACGATTTTAAGAGCTAATAGTGAGCCGTGGAAAGCTCTGGGCACCTCGATAAGGATTTAGTAAGACACGGACAGAGGAAACTGCCACTCGGAAGCACCCACTCTGGTTCTCAGTGAAGCCTGGGCTCCAGCTGGCTGGGTGGACAGGCCGGCAACACCTGACGACTTAGGGGGCATGAAGACAGGGCTGTGGGAGACCCCAAGTGACTGAAGATGAAGCACTGCTCGAAGGGAGGAAGACAGAACAGAACCCGACTTTGCCAACAGTCAGGAGGCTAAGCCTTGCCCCCGGTTCCACACAGAGTCAGCCCAGATTCCGGCCTTGGGCGGCCTAGGCAGCCAACCCCAGGAAGCCCCCAACAACTCTGCCCCACAGTCTCCCGCACGCTCCCACCCAGACACACCCAGAATCTCCTAAGACACACCATCAGGAGGTGCCCTGATGACCTGGTGCCAGCACCCACATGTCGACAGAGGCCCAGGCTCCCACTCACCTTGAACCCGGGCCTCGCTGGCGAATTCTCTGCAGTCTGACTTGAGGTGGATGATGATTTTTGTCCCGGTTCTAACTCCTGAGGCTTCAGCGATTTCAAACACTCCAGAGCTAAGACACACGGGACAGGGAAAGCCAGTCCCTCACATCACTACCGACAAACCCTATGCAGCGAGTCCAGTGCCTCTTCCCTGCTTCTCGCAGGCAGAGACCAAAACTGACACAGAGAAAGGACGCCACGGCACCCCCTTTTCTGAGCCCCGCCGAGCACCTAGGCCACAGGCTTTCTGTCAGGGACAATGGCTGCTGCAGTGCGGGCTGTGGGGCCCTCCCGCTCCCTCAGGACGCCACCTCTCAGGGGCACAACCTCTTGAGCCTTATGTTCACCTGAGTGGCCTGTGCGCTGTGCCAGACACTGGGAGGAAAGAGGCCTGGAAACTGCCTCCAACTCCCATGTCAACTTCTTGCACTTCTGAGCCTCTAGCAGAGGCCAGGTGTCTCCAGGAGAGCAGAGAAACTGCTTCAGAAGTAGTAGAAGAGACCAGCTCACAACAAGTCGACACCTCAATGCTACCTGGGCCCAAGTTTAATCTGAGCACTGTTTTCACGGAACAAAGCAGAAACCCTGACCGACTGAGAGAGATGAGCAGTGCTCTGGCCAGGCCTCCGCTCACATGCAAGTAAAACCACAGCAGCAGACGGGACTCAGTCAGGAGAGCGGGGATCGGAAAGAAAGTTTGGGGCCTGCTGAAACAAGGCTCACGTTTGGCTAAGGCACCACCCTCCTCAAATACAGTCTCGAGATCATCCTGCAACGGGCACCTAAGTAACCAGTGAGAAATGGCCCCAGCGCACGCTGGAGAGCAAAGCAAGTACCTTTACGGGGAAACGCCTGAGGCCTGAGCTGGTGGGAAAGCGGGGCCAGGCCAGGGGGTCAAACCTGGAAACTCCAGGGTCGGGAGGAGTCCAGAATGAGCTCCCACAGAACAAAGTCCATGGAGGACACCCAGGCCGCTGGGATCAGGAAGTAGCTGCCTCCTCAAAGTGTGAGGTCCAGGCTCCCAGTGAAAGGCCCAGGAAGGCCCGCTGGCATTTTCTGAGGGTCTAACTTTCTACACGAAGTGGCAGGGCTTCAGCTGAATCCCACTGTGCCCATTAGGTGACACTGAGCGGCAGTGGTTCCAGGGCAGGGGGGACACTCCCTGAGAGTGACTTAGGGGCCCCGCTGTCACTTACTCACCCATCTGAAAGCCACCGGTAACCAGGGCTGCCCGGGCTGGCTGAGCGGGAAAAGACCTCAACCCTGTCGGCCACCATGAAGGCTGAGTAGAAGCCCACTCCGAACTGGCCAATGATCTTGCTGCTGGCCTCCGCCCGGTTCTGCAGCGCATCCAGAAAGGCCTGCAGTGGCAAAGACTGGTCAGAGGAGGGCACCCCCATCTCCAGAGAGAACTGACGCTTGTGACTCCCTGTGTATGTTCCTCTAACAAGGGCTCAGACCGCTTTTAATCCTCAGGAAACCACATGAAACACTTTCTTACCCCATCTCATACACAAGGACACAGAGCAGTAAAGTGACGTGGCCAAAGACCGCAAGCTGGGCAGCAGAGGGACTGGTTCTGCACTTGATTCACAGGGCCTTGACCCCACTGGTCGGCCACAGGCCCGCGGGTGACACACCCTGGGTGTGAGGAGAGGCAGCGTGAGTGACTGCGCGCACCCTCCCTGCAGGAAAGGGGAGTGGCAGCTTCTTGATGAGGGCAGCCCCAGAGTTTCAGTGGGTGAAGGGAGTGTGACACAGATGACAGGTGTCTTCTGCGTGTCTTAGATTCTGAGCTTCGTGGGGAAACGGTACACACCAAGTACACGCCCTGTATGGTACCACAGGCACTTACCTACTATAACTCAAGTTATCGAATTTCCTCAGATTAAAAGTCAAGTAAATGAGCACACTCATTGTTACAAGTACTGTCCGACAGAACGTTCTGATGTGATACAAGTGTTCTACGTGGTTTAATGTGGTAGCTGCTGACCTCATTTGGCTACTGAGCACTTGAAAAATGGCTAGTACCACCAAGGAACTGAATTTTAAATTGTATTTAACTTCAAATTCAAGCGGCACGTGTCGCTATTAGCTCCTGTGTGTAACAGCACACCTCGATAGAAATACGACAGTAAATGTAATGGGGGGAGTAAGTCTGATAAGGTTTCTTAAAATTGGAGATTTCTGTAAATTACTTTGGACCAATAATTAGACTATTTTCTAGCACTTGGCACAAAGTTGCCATTGTAGGCATCACTTAGGCACCCAAAACACAATGTGGCCTGAGTGGCGTGGCCCAGTGTGTGGGGCAACGGCCCGCAAACAGAAAGGTCGCTGGTTCGATTCCCAGGCAGGGCACACGCCTGGGTTGCAGGCCAGGTCCCCAGTTGGGGGCGTGTGAGAGACAACCAATCGATGTTTCTCTCCCTCTCTTTCTCCCTCCCTTCCTCTCTCTAAAAATAAACCAATAAAATCTTTAAACAAACAAAAAAGCATTTGGTCACCAAGGAGAGGCACGACGGCAGCCGAGGGCCACCAGCCTGTGTCTTGGGCTGGCACAAAAGCCACTGGAGGAGGGCACCTTGTCCACTAGCACTTACCTCCCTCACAGGCTTGAAGTCGCACCAGCACCCCGCCGCCCCCAACGGCACTCTGTCTCCACAGAGGGGCTGTGAGAGCCGTCCTGCCCGCAGACACAGCAGGCCACATTAACTCCTGGGAACTGTCCTGTCTGACAGGAAGAGCGGTCACTTCTGCCGGCCCTCTTCGCCGCAAGCCTATGCAACTCAAGTGATCACTGAGAAACGACTTGGAGGAAATGGCACATCCGGGCTCAGGCCAACAGGCTTTGAACCTAGGGCTAGACAATTCCTACCTACCCGTGAAGTACTTATTGCAGCCTTTCATCTATAAAATAACAGACACTTCCTCCGACGTCCCCCTGATGATACAGCGAAAGCACGTCAGGTGTGCTCCCATGGCACCAGCACAGAGCACTCACATAAGAGAGCTTTCCTGCTGCAGCCAGCGCTGAGAGCGTGCCGGGGCCTACCCTCTCTGGTGGGAGCTGCCCGTCAAGGAGAGGAAGACAGGAGCACTGGGGGGGCCTTACCTTTGACCCTGACCTGGCGATTGTTCCCAGGTTGGACACCAACTCTTCTTGTGTCATCCCAATGCCAGTGTCCTAAGGAGAGAGACACACTAAGTGATAAAGTGCTGGCACCTGAGGAGGTGGGGTGGGGTGTGCAGACAGCCCTGGGGCACAAGCGGCATCAATTATACTTGCCAGGTAGGGCCCAGCCAAGTAATGCCACAGAGCCATCAGAAAAGACAGATTCTAGCCATATCAGCTAACGAGAAAACCTCACTGGAGGTGAGACACGTAGATCAAAGAGAGAAAACAAACAAAAAATAGAGCCGTACAGAGTGTCACTTGATTCTTGACACAGGTTCCAAGATGACTTGATGGAGAAATGACGAACAAATGATGCTGAAACACTGGATAGCCACATGCAAAAAAATAAATACCAGCCCTGACCTTACACCATACCCAAAATTGATCACAGACCCAAATGTAAGAGCTAAGACTATAACGCTTCTACAAGAAAATATAGGAGAATATCTTTATAACTTTGGAATAGGCAGAGATTTCTTACTTAGGTCACTAAAAGCATGAAGTATAAAAGAAAAAAACTGATAAACTGGACTTCATTAAAATTAAAAATAGATACTTTTCAAAAGCCACCCCTAACAAAATAAAAAGGCAAGCCACACACTGGGAGAAGATATTTGCAGTGTATAACTGATACAGGATTTTTATTAAGAATATATAAAGAGCTCTTACAATTCAATTAAAACAAACAACCTGATTAATAATGAGCAAAAAATCTGAGTAAACATTTCACAGAAGATGTACAAATGACAACACATGAAAAATGCTCAACAACATCAATCATTAAGAAAATGCAAATTAGAGACTTCCGGCCAAGATGGAGGTGTAGGTAGACACACTGTGCCTCCTCGCACAACCAAAAGAAGGACAACAAATTTTAAAACAAAAAACAACTAGAAATGACATAAAATTGAACTGTATGGAAGTCTGACAACCAAGGAGTTAAAGAAGAAACATTTATCCAGACTGGTAGGAGGGGCAGAGACGGGCAGCTGGGCAGAGAGGATTCACAGCGAGGTGGTTGCTGGCAGACCGAGTGGTCCCACAACCACGTGCAAATAAACCGGGAGGAATAACTGGGGAGCGAGACAGACCATACAACCCAAGGTCCCAGCTCAGGGAAATAAAGCCTCAAAGACTCTGATTGAAAACTTCTGTGGGGGTTGAGGCGGCGGCAGCAGCAGGAGAAACTACCGGACTCACAGGAGAGCTTGTTGGAGAGACCCACAGGGTCCTAGAACGTACACAAGCCTACCTACCTGGGAATCAGCGCCGGAGGAACCCAATTTGACTGTGGGTAGTGGGGAAAGTCACTGAAAACCAGCAGAGAGTGGAGCGGGCGGCATTGTTCCCTCTCGGACCCCTCCCCCACAAACAGCATCACAACGCAGCAATGTGGCCGCCCCGCCCTGGTGAACACCTAAGGCTCCGCCCCTTACTACATAACAGGTGGCCAAGACAAAAAAAATGACCCAAATGAAAGAACAGATCAAAGCTCCAGAAAAAATACAACTAAGTGACAAAGACATAGCCAACCTATCAGATGCACAGTTCAAAACACTGGTAATCAGGATGCTTACAGAATTGGTTGAATTTGGTCACAAATTAGATGAACAAATGAAGGCTATGCTAAGTGAAATGAAGGAAAATGGACAGGGAACCAACAGTGATGGGAAGAAAACTGGGACTCAAATCAATGGTGTGGACCAGAAGAAAGAAAGAAACATTCAACCACAACACAATGAAGAAACAAGAATTCAAAAACAACAAGGAGAGGCTTAGGAACCTCCAGGACATCTTTAAACGTTCCAACATCCAAATCATAGGGGTGCCAGAAGGAGAAGAGGAAGAGAAAGAAAATGAAAACTTATTTCAACAAATAATGAAGGAGAACTTCCCCAATCTGGCAAAGGAAACAGACTTCCAGGGAGTCCAGGAAGTTCAGAGAGTCCCAAAGAAGTTGGACCCAAGGAAGCACACACCAAGGCACATCATAATTACATTACCCAAGATGAAAGACAAAGAGAAAATCTTAAAAGCAGCAAAAGAAAAGGAGACAGTAACCTACAAAGGAGTGACCATAAGACTGTCAGCTGATTTCTCAAAAGAAACCTTGCAGGCAAGAAGGGGCTGGAAAGAAAGATTCCAAGTCATGAAAGGACCTACATCCAAGATTACTCTATCCAACAACGCTATCATTTAGAATGGAAGGGCAGATAAAGTGCTTCCCAGATAAGGTCAAGTTCAAGGAGTTCATTATCACCAAGCCCTTATTCTATGAAATGTTAAAGGGACTTATCTAAAAAAAGAAGATCAAAAATATGAACAGTAAAATGACACAAACTCACAGCTATTAACAACTGAACCTAAAACAAAAACAAACTAAGCAAACAACTAGAACAGGAACAGAATCACAGAAATGGAGATCACATGGAGGGTTATCATCAGGGTAGGGGGTGGGGAGAGAGGGGGAAAAGGTACAGGGAATAAGTAGCATAAATGGTAGGTAGAAGATAGACAGGAGGAGGTTAAGAACAGTATAGGAAATGTAGACACCAAAGAGCTTATATATATATGACCCATGGACATGAACTAAAGAGGGGGAATGTGGGTGGGAAGGGGTCTGCAGGGCGGAGAGGAATAAAGGGGAGAAAATGGGACACGTGTAATAGCATAATCAATAAAATATATTTTAAAAGAAAGAAAATGCAAATTAAAACCCACAGTAAGATACCCACTAGAATGGCTAAAATTAAAAAACTGACAATAACAAGTGTTACCAGGGATGTGAAGCAACTGGAATTCTCAAAAGCTGCTATTAGGAATACAATACTGAATACACAATTTGGAAAAGTTTGGAAGTTTCTTATAAAATTAGGCACTCACCTGACAATCTAACAATCCCACTCCTAGGTATTTACCCAAGACAAATGAAAACATATGTCCACACAAAAACTTAAACTTGCCCTGGCTGGTGTGGCTTAGTGGAATGAGGACCAGCCTGCAAATCAAAGGGTTGCCAGTTCGATTCCCAGTCAGGGCACATGCCTGGGTTGAGGGCCAGGTCCTCAATAGGGGGCACGTGAGAGGCAACCACACATTAATGTTTCTCTCCCTCTCTTGCTCTCTCCCTTCCCCTTCTCTAAAGATAAATAAGTAAAATCTTTAGAAAAAAAGCTTAAACTTGAATGTTCACAGCAGTTTTATTCCCAACATCCTCAAACTATGCTCATCAACTGGAGAGCGGACAAACTGTGGTACAATACCCATACAGTGACAAAAAGGAACACGCTACTGATACATGCAATAACACAGATGAACCTCAAAAGCACTACGCTTGGTGAAAGAAATCAGACTCAAAAGACCACCAACTCTGTAACTCTATTTCTATGGAATCCTGGGAAATACATGCCCTGGCTGGTGTGGCTCAGAGGATTAAGTGCTGGCCTATGAACCAAAGGGCTGCTGGTCTGATTCCCAGTCAAGGCACATGCCTGGGTTGTGGGCCAGGTCAGGTCACCAGTGCAGGGCATGCCAGAAGCAACCACACACTGATGTTTCTCTCCCTCTCTTTCTCCCTGCCTTTCCCTCTATCTAAAATAAATTAATAAAATCTTAAAAAAAAAGAAAATACAACAGCATGGTGACATAAAGCAGATCAGCAGCTGCTACGGGCAAGGAAGAGGGAAGGGAATACTGGGGTGATGACATCATGATGGTACGGGTGATTACACAAAAGTGTACACTGGTCAAAAAAATCAATTAATTGTACACTTGAACTTGGTGAATTTCATTGTATGTAAACCCTACCTCAATAAAATGTATTAAAACCCAAAGAAAAGCACGCACACACACAGACCAGAGAGAATGAGTGAACAAGAGGGCACAAGAGACGCCCTGCAGCAGAACCCTGAGCAGGTAATCGGTGTACCTGGCGGAAGCCCAAATGGAAAATGCCTACCCCGAGCCCAACTGCCACCTCCGCAGACGCACACTCCACAACCCTACCCATGATCCTGGGACAAGAGGTCCCGGAGCAGCTATCTCAGGAACATAACGTCCCCTTCAGGGTCACTGCCTGATGAATCTCCTTTGCCGATGTAACTTTTTAACCTTAAAATTTTCAAAAGGTTACAATTGCAACCAAAAGTATTGCTCCTTATAAAGCAAGACTATTAATCCAAGTCACAGGCTAAGATTAAAAATAGTACTACAGAATATTTAATCATGGGGAAGTATGCATTTCAAACAGACAAGTACAGTTAAAAACATGAGGAATACTCAATAAAAATATTTAAAAAATGAAACCTAGAAAATTTTATTAGCCAATATAACCCCAATAAACTCAATAAAAATATTTTTAAACTATGAAGAGTACCTTAAAAACAATGTATGGTTTAAAAATGTCTTAAGAAGCATGTTCACATATTTAAGTAAATGCAGATGCCAAAAACCTAAATAGACACTAAAATGTGAACAGTAGTTATCTTTGAATAAGGAAGTGATTTTAAATTTTCTTCTTTTCTACCTATTTGTGTTTTCCATGTTTTCTGTATTAAAACACGAGTTACTACAACTGCAAAGATGGTCAGCACAATGCTTAGGGCTTGAAGACGTAACAAAAAGGCAGGCCCAGCCCCGACCTCCCAGCGTGTGAAGAGGGCCACTGTCCAGGCACTTCTGTGACTCGTGCTGGCAGTGACGAGGGCACAGGAGGCGGGGAGGCGTGCCACTTGTAAAGGCATTGGGTGCGGTACCTGGATGGTGAGGGTGCCCTTCTCGGTGTCAGTCTGCAGGTGAATCTCCATTTCCGGCAGCGTTTGGCCTTCGGACACCAGCTTGTGCCGCATTTTTTCCAAGGCATCACTAGCATTGGAGATCAGCTCCCGTATAAACACCTACGGGAGTGAGGATAAGACACAGACACTGCGGGACCTGTTCGGCCAGCAGCATTTGCAGCAACTGCTGAAAGGCAGGGAGAAGCACCACAGAACACTCGGTGCTTTAACCATAAAGACTTTCCACTTTACTCAAGGGCGGCTTCTCCAGGGCAGGTCACAAAACGGTTACAGGCAGTCGCTGCTCCTGGACAGACACAGCTGTCGACAGTGAGCCCTACTGCTCCTCCCTGAAAACCAAGCCCGAAGTCAGGGGCCAACCTGTCAACTGAAAGTTTAAGAAGAACCCTCTGAAAAAACACTTCTTTCCCATCTCTTGCTCAGGGATGACAAAATATTTCCCAAACACCTTTCTCCTACTCACTGAAGAGAGACTCTCTGGCTTCATTTAATGTGGGATCATAAAAAACCAGACCTACCACGTTCAGGACAAAAAAGGGCCACACTGTCTGAAAAGCACTTTACCTCAAACAGACCTTCGTACACGTTGAGGCCAGCACACAGGCTGAGGGGGAGGGAGTGGTCTGACCTGGTAAAGCACCGCCCAGAAACCAGATGCCAGAGGTCACAAAGATATGTGAATGTAACATTTAATAGCACAAGACCTGGGGCACTTCCTGAAAAGTCCCTTTAAACTTAGGAACCTGGTAACCCTTCTAAATTCCTCTTTGCAATCTAGTAATAATGAGCATGGAAACGGTGGTTTATTTGATCTCTAATTTTTTCATGGCCTCTCACCCTAGATGAGTTTTAATCTCCTCAAAAAGGTCCTTGGTAGCCCCTCCCTGCTTTTCTCTACAGAGGTCCAGGCGAGCTTCCTCTAGCCTGACCACCCCCACTAACCTGAGGGTGGTACACCAGTTCACAAGAGAAGGGCCCCCTCGCTAATATATAGGGGACTTTTAAATTATCAGCAAAATTCATTAATTTCCACAATGGGTCTGGCCCTCAGAATCATCTGGACGTATGTAGCCAAACAGATTCTGGTAAAAATACTCTTGCTGGTAGCTAAGAGCAGGACCTGTCCCAATTTAATGCATTTTCACAGTTACTATACTATCTGGCATTTCCCTAGAAGAATATAAAAACAGTTTTGCCAAAGAAACCTTCCTAGTGATGGGAGTGATGAAAAGGTACCGCACCTCCTTCTCCGAGTACAAGGAACGGGCAACGATGTCCAGAAGCTTCTTTGTCTCAGCCTGGAACTCATGTTTGGAAACAGAACCTAGTAATGAATCACAGACACAACCAATAAGGTCTCATTTCTACTTCCACGGAAGAATATGCTATGTAACATTCAAAAGAATGTTTAAGGTAATGAGTTTTAAACATTTTGCAAAAGAGTAAACAAAAAAGAAAGCAAGCAACTCTGAGGCCCTGAGGCAGGAGGTCTCCGGAGCAGAATGAACCCAGTGGCTCCTCTTCCCCACAGCAAAGAGCAAAGGGGAGCACAGTGCTCACCCGCCTCCCACCACTGAGGCCTGAGCGCCTGGAGTCTGGGCCACCTCAAGGGACTACGGAGGCCAGCACCTCCCAGAGTGTCCAGTCATGAGAATCGGGCTAGCTCCAACAACCAGACACTGGATTTTATTCTTTTATAACCATGGCTTCCAAATTAATTACTTATAAAGCAAAATAACAAGAAAACCTCACTCTCTTCTTAACCTAAACATCGAAGATTCTGTTGTCTCATTTGAAAGCCAGATATGGTCCCACTTTGGGACTGGCTTTAGAGACTGCTTCTCCACACTTCTTAGGAAAGAAAGGACAACTTTAGCATGTGGTCCTGCATCAGCAGGGCCAACACTGGGTTTCCTTCCTGCTTCCATGATTATTAGCAGATGTGCCATGAATCACTATTCAGAAGGTGCCCCACTGCAAACCCACGGGTGACCACCAGAGGGGGCAAGACACACTGGAATGAAAGTCTAAAGTTCCTAGGGAGGACACAGTCCCCATTTTTGGACACCCTCCCTCCAGCCAAGACCTTCCTGCATCTAAAACAAGTGGTGGCTCCATCAATCATCATTACCTCTACCTCAAAAATCTCCCCTCACAAGTCAGCCAGGAGCCAAGCCTTCCCATACCCCAACTCAGCTGAACCCAGTACCTTGCACAGTCTCCGTGCTGCTGATGATGGAATGGAGGGGCTCCTCCTTCGGGTCCTCAGCAGCTTGCGAGCTGAATGGACGACCAGTGTGGAAGCTCAAAGCCAGGTTTCGCCTGAGGCAACTGGACTGGACTGGCGCCCTCCACGGACACAGAGCTGGTTTTCCTAAAATGACAAACGTGCACAAAGGAGAGTTAATAACCCTTCAGGGACAGATGTCCTGATGTGTTCACAAACATGTTTGTTAGCAGACCCTCACACATGTCTACTACCAATAAGTATCAGAATTTGGGCAGAGTTTCCGGGGGCAGGCAAGGGCCATTTGGCACCCCTTCCCACACATGCCCCACGGTGAGATCTTGTATGCGACCCTGAACTCAAATACCCCTCATGCCTCAATGCTCACGGCCCTCACAGGAGTCTGCATAAATGACGGGCCAGCCTTCCTTACTTTGTAACTGCAAAGAAAAACTGGAGAAGACATGTCCCTCTAAAAGGAACCCAAACTTGTGTTAGTATTCTGAAACAGTCTCGTTTTCTAAACAATCTTTGTTGATTCCTATTTGTGTATTAAAAAACTGAAGAGCAGGAAGCAATCGCTTCTACCTGTAACCAGGAGGGTCCTCACCCTGGCTCTCTCTCGTGTTTGTTTTCTGTAGCCTGCTCTGCACCGTGGACCCAGAACCGCTGCGGCGGAGGACGGAAAAACCGTCATTTGACACTGCTATCCCCGGCCTGGCTGGCACATGCCTCTTCTGCCTTCAGATGCTGCAGACACATGCAGACACCTTCGCTGTACCTGGCAGGAGTCAACCCTTACTAGCAGCTCCTCGAGACAGTGCCAGGCACCGACTCCAGGGCCGCCAGCCTGGGGACTGGCATCAGCCAGTATGTGCTTCATGGCCAGTGCTTTCAAAGACGCAGGTCAGACAGGCGAGACCCCGTGTGTGAGAGTCTAGATCTTACTGGGCTGTGCCTGCCTGCCTGCACTGTACATGTGGAAGGGACGGAAAGAACTCATTCAGAATGTCCAGAAATAACCCGGAAATCAACATATCAACTTGACTTTTCTCTCAGCTTATTCCTGGATTTAAAAGTAACATGGTTTTAGCATTTACCTCTATGCAGAATACCTTAAAAACATTTTTATAACAAAAAATTTCAATTCTAAACAGTCTAAATATTTAATTATTTGTGCCTCACCACACTGTTCACTATCCATATAGCTAAAAAAAATTTCAGCCTATTCCTTTCTTCTGGAATTAAACATTCAGTAAGAGAGTTGAATGAACCAGGGGCTGCCCTGGTCTGCGCCAGGCCAGGGGTACTGAGGTCCGGAGCTCCCAGCCAGCCCCCAGGCCCAGGCAGAGACCACGGGCGAGCTCGTCCCACCAGGCACAGCACTCACAGGCACATCTGGAGACGTGAGCAGGTTTCCCACCAAAGGCGGGGCCGTCCACTTGAAAGCACTGTTGGACTTCAGGGACGAAACCAGTGAGAGTGGGACCAGGAGAACGTTTGTGGGAAGTCTGACCCAAGTTCCCTCAGGACGGGACCTGGATTTGAATCCTACACAGAACACTGACTCCAAACGGACGGCAGGAGTGTAACTGTCGGAGCCACTAAAACAAGGAGGTGAAGGAAGTCCCTCAGAAGAGAGAAGAGTAGGAAGCTCGGCAATCACAGCCTGGGGAGGTGCTTGACCACGGTGCCACGTGAGCAGCCTCCACAACCACTGACAACATTTTAGTTACTCCTTCACCTAATATTCCTCTTACCACATTCCACCTGGCAACCACTCCCTTCTACCTGGCCCCGGGGAAGGACAGGTGCGGTCTTTCAGAGTCTTCCTCCAGCGGTGAGATGCAGGTAGCACTCACCATGGTCCCTGCCCCTTCTGCTACGAGGGCCTCCCCTGTCCAGTCCCTTTTCCCAGCCTACCTTTGAGCTGGTCTCCTGCAACACTGTTTTCTACGATCCATTCCTTAAATTTCTACCCATTCATCTTCTGACACCAATTCCAACTTATTTCCCCAATTTTGGAGGATTTATTCCTGAATGCAATCTCATCAACTCTAAATGCTTCAGGGGGGTTTCCAGGTCCTCCACCAAACCAACGAAATCTACCCCCTTCTGGAATCCCTGGCCCAGGTTTGCTGACATCCTTCACACCCCTGTGCCCCACCTGTACGGTCACCAACACCAGGGTGTCCCCACCCTCTTTCCCTACACTATCAAGCTTGGTCTTGGCACACAGTGAGCACCTTGTAAGTTCCTATTCACAACCCCCCCCCCAAACATTAGGTAATGCACCACACCCTCAAAAAGAGATGCTGGTTTTCCTCACAGGTGATTTTAATTTGGAGTA
Organism: Macrotus californicus; assembly: GCA_007922815.1. Taxonomy (NCBI): domain Eukaryota; kingdom Metazoa; phylum Chordata; class Mammalia; order Chiroptera; family Phyllostomidae; genus Macrotus; species Macrotus californicus. Next base: position 42,483 of record VMDR010002289.1, on the reverse strand, counting down.
AGTATGCTGGATCCATTCCATTTGCATAAAAGCAGAATTTACTGACTTGATCATTTATCCTCACTTTCTGTCCCACCTCGCTCTGCTAACAGTCCTTTCCTTGACATGGCTTTTGGCCCTCAGAGAAGAAAAGGTTGAACTCCCCCATTGCATCTCAGCTAAAACCGTCCCGACCCCAAAGGAAACCAGAAATCACAGAAAATCAAAACATTCAAAGACTAATAATGGCTTAGTATTTTGAGACCCCCATAAGCGACCTGTTCTCAACTTGCCTCCAGATCGGTGTGGTAGCAGGGGGAGAGGGAATAGCTGTTATATCCGGCATACTTTTTAAAAATTTCCAGTCCTGTGTTTATAAATACTTTAATCAAGAACACGTCTTAGGCCCCGGCTGCATGGCTCGGTTGGAGCATCGTTCAATGTACTGAAAGGCTGCCAGTTCGATTCCTGGTCATAGCACACGCCTAGGTTGAGGGATCGATCCCTGTTGTGGTGCAAACGAAAGGCAGCCAATTGATGTTTCTCTCTTTCTAAAATAGATGGAGCCCTGGCTGGTGTGGCTCAGTGGATTGAGCACGGGCTGCAAACCAGAGGGTCGCCAGTTCGATTCCCAGTCAGGGCACATGCCTGGGTTGCGGGCCAGGTCCCAAGTAGGGGCCAAGTGAGAGACAACCACACATTGTGTTTCTCTCCCTCTCTTCCCCTCTGTCTAAAAATAAATAAATAAAATCTTTAAAAAAATAAAATAGATGGAAACATGTCAAGTGAGGATTAAAAAAAAAAACCCACATCTTAGAGATAATTTCAAATCAGTACAGAAAGCTGCTTATTTTTTGTAACAAGCATAAAATATTCTACTATGACAGGTCAGTGTTCAACTAGTGCTCAGTGTGATTGTTTGAACTTCTTCCAGCCTTGTGCCATTTGAAAATGATGCTCCAAAGCGCTGAAGAGTTATCTACTACATGCTACTCTTCATGCAAGAAAGATGAGGACACAGGAAAATACCTGTTTCCACTCACCTGCGCAGGAAAGAACAGGAGAGAGACCACAAACTAGTAAGACCGTGCAGTCATCTCCTAGGGCAGCCGTAAGCGAGTCCCACAAACTGGGCGGACGAAAACAAGAGAAATGTACTCTCCCACAGCTGTGGGGTCCAGAAAGCCAAAATAAAAGAGTTGGCAGCACTGATTCCTTCTGGAGGCTCTGAGGGGGTTTGTCCACACTGCTGCCCGGGCTGCCCCGTCCTTGGTGCTCCTGGGCTGGTGGGCGCCTCACTCTAATCTCTCCCTCTGTCACCACACCTTCTCTCCCCTCAGTGCATATCCTACGTCCAAATTTACCTCTTCTTTTTTAAAGAAATTATATTTATTGATTTGAGAGAGAGAGGGAGGGAGGAAAAGAGGAGAGGAGAGAGAAGGGGAGAGAAAGAGAGAGAGAGAGAGAAACAGCAATCTGCTGTCCCACTTACGTGCGCATTCACTGGTTGCTTCTCGCACGGTGCCCTAGCCAGAGACCGAATCCGCACCCTTGGCGTCTCAGAACAATACTCTACCAACTGAGCCACCCGGCCGGGGCCCAAATTTACCTCTTCTTGTAAGGTCACCAGTTACACTGGACTCGGGGCTCACTCTAACACAGTGTGATGTCATCTTAACTTACTACATCTGCAAAGGCCCCACTTCCAAACACGGTTCCGAGAGTCAGGGTCTGGACATAGCTTTCTGGGGCACACAATTCAAACCATCAGAACCTGACTGCCTACAGGGGCGTGTGTTAGTTTCCTAGCGCTGCCCCAGAGCAGGACCACAGACCTGGCAGCTGAAGCACAGAAACTCATCATCTCACAGTCTGGAGGCTACCAGTCCACACTCAAAGCGTCGGCAGAACTGGTTCCTTCCAAGGCTCTGAAGGAGAAGCTGCTCCAGGCTGCTCCTCCTGCTCCTGTGGCTTCAGGTGCTCCTTGGTTTGTGGATGGTCATCTTCTCCCTGTGTCTTCACATCGCTTTCCCTTTGTGTCTGTCTGTCTGTCCAAATTTCTCCCCCATTTTAAAAGGTTTATTTTATTCTCATTCAAGAGAGAGGGGAAGGAAGAGAGAGAAACATCGACACCAGAGAGGGACATCACCTCCTGCACACGCCCCAACCAGGGATCAGGCCCGCAACCTGGGCGTGTGCTTTGACCTGGAATCGAACCAGCAACCTTTCAGTTATGGGACGATACTCCAACCAACTGAGCCACACCGGCCGGGGCCAAATCTCCCTCTTCTGTAAGGACACAGCCACGCTGGATTAAGATCCACCTTAATAACCTCATCTTAACTTGATCATCTGCAAAGACCCTGTTTCCAAATAAGGTCACAGTCACAGGTACTGGGGGACTATACAATAAAAGGGAAAGAATGAAGAGTTGGGAAGAGGGTAGCAGAGCTCAGGGGAACGTGACATTTCTGAGGATACCTTTTTGAGGATGTGTGACCATGAGAACCATGGCAGTATTTCACATACCCCAAAAGTGAATAATTAAGAGCAGCTGGGGTTGTGGGGAAGAACGAATGAAGCACAAACAGTAGCAAATGTTCAAAGCTGTATCAAAAACAACCTACTCACACTGGAAGACAAGAATTAACCCAAGGAACTTCCGAACATGGCATTCTGACTCTGCTGTAAAGCTAACCTCCAAAGGGACTCCACACACTTACTGTAGCAAAACCATCAGCAATCCTGAAACTGCTTTAGCACGTACAAGGTCAGGCTAGCAAGTACACAGTGGACCCTGGGTCAGGAAAAGAGGAACGAATAAGGAGAGGGGCAGCCAGGAGGACCCCTGTGGTGCTGCACTGAAGCTGGAGGGCATCAGTATGAACTCGTGATTTTTTCAGATACAGAGAGACTTGACGTAGAAATAAATATCGAGGTGCGTTTGCGTGCATGAGTACACATACATGTACTTCCTAGCTTTCTCCAAGGACAGGCCAAGAGGCAACGGGCACACCTGGCACCAGGGAGAATGACCATCCAGGAACTGCCCAAATGAATGTCCCATTTCTCAGGAAGCACCTTCATCCTGGGCAAACCAGGATGGGTAGTCACCCTCCCTGGTACCAGATCTTGGTTTGTAAATACCATTCTCCACTGAAAGGAACCAGGACCATTGGAGGTAAGACTGGAAGACCTTGTGGTACCAGAAAGTGAGGAAGGACTTAGAGATGATGGGACATGCCACAGGGACACGGGCTCCAACAGGAAGGGGCCTCCAGCGGCAAAACCTAGGTCAACCTGAGCATCAAAACAACAGAAGTGACGGACTGGAAACTGACAAGTACGCCTCAGACAGTACCGAGGCCCTGGCCGGGTAGTTCCCATCATTGTCCCGATAGGCCAGGGCTGTGGGTCTGATCCTCAGGCAGGCACATACAAGATCAACCAATGAATGCAGAAATAAGTAAAACAGCAAACCTATGTTTCTCTCTCCCCCCTTCCTCTCTCTCAAATCAATTTAAAAAAAACCCACTAGTATCTATTAGCCTGTACTTAAATAAATAATAAACAAGTGGGAGTGGGGGGAGAAAGGACCTCTTCGTTATAGAAGAATTGCAACAAATAAATGTGTAGTAAGCACAGTAATAGTTGTGACAGGTATAAATTATTGATGGATATTTAAAGGTCCACCAGAAACATAGTATTTGCATAATACCCAAGTATCCCCCACAAGATGCTTACTGATCTTCAAGACAGAAACAGGAGAAAGTGGCAAATCCCCCTAAGTGACCACAATCAGCATCATCAGGGAAGAGATGAGTCAACACCCTTTACCTCCTAGTGCGGTGAGACGGCACGGCCTCCCCTCTGCCGTGTGCCTGCCGAATGCATGTCAATCATGAAAAACATCAGACAAACCCAAATTGAGGAGCCTCCTGTAAAATAAGTGGCCAAAGGCAGCAAGGTCCTGAAGGACAAAGACTGAGGAACCAGCACAGACTGGAGGAGACTGAAGAAACATAACTATAGGACCTTGAACCAGAAAGAGGACGACATCAATGGGAACACCAGCTGAAGTAAAATAAGCTGGCAGATGACCCAACAGCACTGTGTCCATGCTAGTCCAGTTGTCCCCAGCTGCACCATGGCTGCACAAGACGTCGATGTTAGGGGAAGCCAGGTGAAGAGAAAGGAAGTCCTGAGTTCTAGTTTTGTAACGTCTCTGTAAAATATGAGATTATTTCCAAACAGCAGTGCTTTAAAAATATTCTTGTATGTGTATCATTTCATTTACATATGACTTTATATCCTACTGCACAACTACAAGAAAATGACCAGGTCCAAGGTTATGTCCACTCTAAATTATGGTCAGTGCTGCCAAGTTGCCCTCCAGAGAGGCTGTACGGGTTTACCTTCCCACCAGCAACATCTGAGATTGTATATCACCCCAAACGCCTGCCCGCACGGTATGAAACTTTTGGATCTTTGCCAGGTAAAAATTTCACTGCAGTTTTCTTTTACATTTCTCTTACTATAAACAATATCGAACATCTATCCGCATTTTTTAATACTTTCTCTTTTTTCGTTAATGAAGTTTTGATATCCTCTGATCATTTCCATCCTTTTTCTTACTGATTTGTAAGATCTCTTTACATATTAAGGAAATTAGTCTTGCTCATAAAGGTCTTTGTTACTCCAAGATTAAACAATTTTCCCATGTTTTATTTTTCCTGCGTCTTTTGTTTATGACTCAAAATACTTTTTCCAAAATACTTTTGAAAAGATTTAACAGAAGCCCTCATAGTTTCACAAAGGGAAAAAACAAGCAATCTATATTTCCAACCAGGAATTTACGCCTTTCCAACATAAGTCTAAGATTACATTGGTCAAGAGCACTATTTGAAGCAGGTCTGATCTCAGGTTAACTGAACTGTCTACAGTGACTTCAAGAACAACCCAACAATGCAGTAAATCTGCCCGAACCAGATACAAACACACTCTGCACAGTATCTGTCTTTCCGTTTCCTCTGCACCCTCCGGGAAAACCGCAAACCTCAGCGTCAGGCTACAGTGTCCCAATGTCAATCTACTTGGTGGTTTGGGGTTGCGCAAAATGGGACGCGCCAATAACGTGAACCTCACAGGGCGGGCGCGCGCGCACACACACACACACACACACACACACAGACACCTGTCAGTGCTCATGCTCTTTCCCCCACTCACAACCACATCCCATCTTCCCCCTGGGCTGTGGCCCCTCCCCCGTCCAGCCCTCACGGTGGCCCCTCCCTACTGTAAATTCAGAGCACTTATTGTCTGTGCTGCTTACCAGAAACTTCTGCTCTACGGAGCATTTCTTCCATTAACTCGTTGTTAATGTGTGACTTATGTCACCAAGTTAACAAGCTTGTATTTCTTAATATCAAACTTTTTTCAAGGCAAGAACATCCACATCTCTTGGGATGCCGAAGAATCTAGCGGAGAAGCGGCCCTTTGTGCAATCACCTAACTTTATCACGATGCTCCGGCAGAACATTCGGTCAGCCAACAGATGGCGTTAGCAGTCCAGCAAGACCATTTGTAACTAGTAGCAGCAATTAAAAATGTAACTGCCCACAGGAACCAACAAGTAAGGCAAATGAATCAAAACACCATGGCTATTTCTTTAGCTTAAAAAAAGATCACCCATCTCCCCACCTATCAGCCACGGTCCTCGCACAGCCCCGCTTCATAGCCGCACCTTAGGCTGTGCGCCTGCAGACACAGACGCGCTGCATTCTAAGCTGTGAGAAACACACTGTTTTTCTGGATTAAATACCACAATCAGACAATCTCCCATTTTACCAAGTGTGATATAAACAGAAACTATTTCATTTTGTTGTTTTAACTGTACCAGACGGGCTACTTCCTATATGGCTCAGGTGTAACCTACCAACGAAGCGACATGAACGTGGGAACAGCAAGGCCACCTGCAGGCTCTAGAGAACCAACAAGGGCCGGCAGATGCTGAGGAGAGCCGGCACCGGGAAGAAGGAGACAGCACAGGAGGCAGGCAGGTCGATGAAGGGCAGCTAAAACTACAAGAGCAAATGTATACAATCTGCGTTTTTTCCGGCCTGAAGAACCAGAGGACAAATTGGGGCAATGACAGAAGCTGAAAAGTGAGGGGGGAACCCAGGAAGGAGACTGTCAAAGAAAGGGTGCCTTAAATTCTGTGAGTAAATCCTTCTAAGTCTCTGGCTGCCTGCCTGAGCCATACATGCGCGGGGCAAACTGCAAGCAGCGCGAGGACAAGAGAACGGAGCTGCTGCCTAAGAGAAAGTGTTCGCAGTAGGGTCCAACCAGGTTAGCGGCCCACTTAGCAACAACTCTTCATAGGAATGTAACAAAATCCCGACACTCCACAAGGCAACATCCTCACTGTCCAGGATGCTACACAGTTTCTGAGCTCTGACTGGTGCGCCTCACTTTGTTGGGTGCGGTCCTGCAAAGTGAAAGGTCGTGGTTCAATTCCCGGTCCCGGCACATGCCTGGGTTGCAGGTCCCCGGCTGGGGGCCTGCAAGAGGCGAAACGTCGATGTTTCTCTCTCACATGATGTTTCTCTCCCTCTCCTCTCTCTAAAAATAAATAAATAAAATATATATTTTTTAAACTTACTTGACAGAGAGAGAAATAGGAAAATGTGACTCCTGCTCAAGAGAAGTGTCGGTCAATGCAGACAGGTGTCAGAAAGATCCGGATGTGGGAATCAAATGACAAAAATTTTAAAAACAGCCATTATAACAATACTATATGACATAAAGTACGCTCAAGATGGAGAGGATGGGAACCCAGAGACAAACCACAACAGAGGAACCAAATGTAAACCCCAGATACAAAAAATACAGTATCTGAAATTTTAAAATTACCAGGAAGTCTAGTCTGGACAGTCCCCATTGTGAAACAGGCAGGTGTAGGTCAATACCAGCTACTGATAAAAAGTGTAACAAAAAACAAATAAACAAAACAAAATTAAATTAACTGGAAGTCTCCATAACCAAATGGAGACATCAGAGGAAAGTCTGCAAACTTGAAAATAGATCAATAGAAATTATTCAATGTGAAATAGAAAAAGAGATGAAAATCAAATGAACAGGGTCTACAGTATATGTAGAATAAAAAAAGTTTAACATACACATAACTATAGTCCCAGAAAAAGAGGAGAAATAGTGAAGGGCATAAAAAGTATTTGACAGAATAATAACTTGAAAATTTTCCCCAAAGTTAGTCAAAGACATAAATGTACAGATTCGAAGAAGCTCACTGAACCACCAGCAGGATAATTTCAAAAAAAAAACAAATAGGTTCATCATAGTCAAATGGCTGAAAACCAAATAAAAGGAGAAAATCTTGGGAGCAACCTGAGAGAACAACACACTACGTGGCAGAGCGGTAGCTGGAATGATGTCTGCCACTCCATCAGAAAGGATGCAGGCCGGAAGACCATGGCACCACAACTTTGAAGTCTTTACCCAGCAAACCTGCAGTGAAAGAAATGCTACAGTTCTTCAGGTTAAATGAAAATGACATCAGAGGAAGACCTGGACCTTCAGGAATGAATGTACAGCATTACAAATGATAATCTAGGTCAATATAAAAGTATTTTTCACTTAAAAAATATTTGACAGTTTGCGCTGGCTGGTGTGGCTCAGTGCACAGGGTGGCAGCCTGCAAACTAAAAAGTCTAACATAAAGGATGGGGTGAAGGGAGGAAACACACCTACAGAGTTGCAAAGTTTTTATATTTTATATGAAGTATTATAACGCTAATTCTAAATAGACTATTAAAAGTTAAGGCTGGCCCCGGCTGGGGTGGCTCAGTGGATTGAGTGCTGGCCTGTGAACCAAAGGGTCGCTGGTTCGATTCCCAGTCAGGGCACATGCCTGGGTTGTGGGGCCTGGTCCCCCAGTGTGAGGCATGTGTGAGGCACCACACACTGATGTTTCTCCCCCTCTCTCTCCCTTCCTTCCCCTCTCTCTAAAAATAAATAAATAAAATATTTTTTAAAATAAAATAAAATAAAAGTTAAGACTGAACAAGGTCGGTCAGTTAGAGCGTTGTCCCAGTACACCAACTTTCAGGTTTGAACCCCAGTCAGGGCACGCAGAAGAATTAGTCAATGAATGCGTAAATAAATGCAACAACAAAAATCACTATATCTTTATCTCCCTTCCTCTCTCTCCCTAAAATAAAAAAAATAAAATAAAGTTAAGGCTGAACACTGCATTCACCAGAGTAATCACTTAAAAATGATGTAAAGAGGTAAAGCTAAAAACCATTAAACAAACTTACATGGAATTCAAAAAACAAAATTACTTGATCCAAAAGTAGGCAGCAAAGGAAGAAGAAAGGGGAAAATGAGAAGGAACAAATAAAACAGTAGAGATAAACCCAACTATATCAATAATTACATTTTATGTTAATGGACTAACTGCCAATTGTAAGGCAAAGATGGTCAGAATTGATAAAGCAAGACCTAATTATCATATTCTGCCATGTATAACGTTCTTCTGAGTATTATGTGCACCCATATTTTTTACCCAAACTTTCAGTAAAGAAAATTTTTCATTTTAATTTTTTAGTTTAATTTTTACGTATATATAAAACTGATTATCATATTCCAGGGTATCATTTTGCATACAGATACTGTTATTGTTTCTAGAACTGCACTTCTAAAGCACAAGCATAAATTAAAGAATTAAAACCATTTATATGGATACGGAATTAGTACCACCCATGTATAATGTGCATCCTTATTATTCCCTCAAAAAATTGGGCAAAAAACTGTGCATTATACACAGCATAGTACGGTATTGTCGTGTCTAAAAAAAATTATTTTAAATGTAAAAACATAGATACACTGAAAGTAAAGAGAGAGAAAAAACATACCATGCAAAAGGTAAGCATAAGAAGGCTGGAGTAACTACACTAGTATCAGACAAAACAGACTTCAAAACAAAAAGTATCACCAGAAAAAAAAAAAGAATATTTCAGAATAAAAAAGGAGCCCTGGCTGGTGTGGCTCAATGGATGGAGTGCCGGCCTGAGAACAAACGGGTCACCAGTTCAATTCCAACTCAGGACACATGCCTGGGTTGTGGCCAGGTCCCCAGTAGGGGGCGCGTGAGTGGCAACCACACCCTGATGTTTCTCTCTCTTTCTCCTTCCCTTCCCCCTCTCTAAAAATAACTTTAAAAAATCTAAAAAAAAATTACAATTAAAAAAAGATACAATTCATCAGGAAAACTAAATCACAAATATATCTGCCTAATAAGAGCTCTGAAATATATGAAGTTAAAACTGAAAGAATTAAAAAGAAAAAAACAACTCCACAATCACAGTTGGAGATTTTAATATCCCTCCCTCAGCAATTAATAGAGGTAGACCAAAAAAATAAAGTAAATCAATACACAGATCATCTGAACTACTATATGAAACACTTTGACTTAATGGATATATATAGAATATCCCCAACAATTGCAAAATACAGTTCTTGAAAAAAATACATTTTTTCAAGTACACATGTTACATCCACTAGGAAAGACCATAAAGTGGGCCACAAGTCTCAATAAATTTGGAAGGACTAAAACCATACAGAGTAAGCTCTCTGAACAGAATTAAGTTAGAATCAATAAGAATAAAACATCTACAAAAACCTCAAGTATCTGGAAATAAACATACTGCAAATAATCCATGGGGCAAAGAAGAAGTCACAAGGGAAATTAGATAATATACTTCAAACCAAACGATAATGAAAATACAATGTATGAAAGTTGTGAAATACACCTAGAGAAGCACGTAGCAGGAAATTTACAGCTTTACATGCTTATGTTAGAAATGGAGCCTAAAAATCAATGAGCTAAGGTTCCACCTCAGAACAAAGCAGCACAAAGTTGCCGTGCCTGGGTAGTTCAGTTGGTTAAAGCATTGTCCCCATACACCAAGACTGTGGGTTCATCTCCAGTCAGGGCACATACAAGAAAAGAAGCAACAGATGAATGGATGAATGGGTAGAACAGCAAGTCGATGTTTCTCTTTCTCTCTCCAAAATCAACTTAAAAAAAAAAAAGGCACAAAGTCTACCCAAAGAAAGTAGAAGGAAGGACATAACAAAGAACAGAAATCAATGAAATGGAAAACGGATAGAACAGACAGTGGGAAAATTAACAAAATCAAATTCCTGACAAAGATCAACAAAACAGATAACTCCTTGCTAAACTGATGAAAAAAAATGAGAATACCAGTTACCAGCATCAGCAATGAAGGTGGGGCTCTCATTACAAATTCCAAAGATATTAGGATAATAAGCAAACATTATGAACAAATGTATGCCAAGAAAGTTGACAATTTAGGTGAACTATGGACAAATTTCTTGAAAAAAAAAAAAATCTACCAAGAGTGACAGAGGATGAAAAAGAAATTCTGAATTGCTTTATATCCAATAAAGAAATTCAATGTTTTCAAAAATATCTCCATAAAGAAACTTCTAGGCCCAGAATTTTTACTAGTGAATTCTATGAAACATGCAAGGAAGAAGTAACACCAATCTTAAACACTTTCACAAAATAGATAAAGAGGTAGTATTTCCCCACAAGTTTTATAAGGACAGCATAGTCCTAAGTCAAAACCTGACAGAGACTTCCAGCCAAGATGGAGGCGTAGGTAGATACACTGTGTCTCCTTGCACAACCAAAAGAAGGACAACAACAAATTTAAAAACAAAAAACAACTAAAACTGACCGAAAATCGAACTGTATGGAAGTCCAACAACCAAGGAGTTAAAGAAGAAACATTCATCCAGACCAGTAGAAGGGGTGGAGCCGGGCGGAGAGGACTCGCAGCAAGTCAGCGGCTGGTGGACCAGGGCAGGCAAGGCGAGGCTGGAGGATGGAGCGGTCCCACACCCGTGTGCAGATAAACTGGGAGGAACTGGGGAGCAAGACAGACCTCGCAACCCAGAGTTCCAGCGCAGGGAAATAAAGCCTCAAAGCCTCTGACTGAAAACACCTGTGGGTGTTGAGGTGGTGGCAGTGGGAGAAACTCCCAGCCTCACAGGAGAGCTCGTTGAAGAGACCCACAGGGTCCTAGAACGTACACAAGCCCACCTACCTGAGAATCAGCACCAGAAGGGCCCAATTTGCTTGTGGGTAGCTGAGGAAGTGACTGAGAACCGGCAGAGAGTGGAGCAAGCAGCATTGTTCCCTCTCGGACCCCTCCCCCACAAACAGCATCACAACGCAGCAATGTGGCCGCCCCGCCCTGGTGAACACCTAAGGCTCCGCCCCTTACTACGTAACAGGTGATCCAAGACAAAAAAAAAAAAAATGGCCCAAATAAAAGAACAGATCAAAGCTCCAGAAAAAATACAACTAAGTGACGAAGAGATAGCCAACCTTTCAGATGCACAGTTCAAAACACTGGTAATCAGGATGCTCACAGACTTGGTTGAATTTGGTCACAAATTAGATGAACAAATAAAGGCTATGCTAAGGAAAATGAAGGAAAATGTACAAGGGACCAACAGTGATGGGAAGGAAACTGGGACTCAAATCAATGGTGTGGACCAGAAGAAAGAAAGAAACATTCAACCACAACACAATGAAGAAACAAGAATTCAAAAAATGAGGAGAGGCTTAGGAACCTCCAGGACGTCTTTAAACGTTCCAACATCCGAAACAGGGGTGCCAGAAGGAGAAGAGGAAGAGAAAGAAATTGAAAACTTACTTCAACAAACAATGAAGGAGAACTTCCCCAATCTGGCAAAGGAAACAGACTTCCAGGGAGTCCAGGAAGTTCAGAGAGTCCCAAAGAAGTTGGACCCAAGGAGGAACACACCAAGGCACATCATAATTACGTTACCCAAGATGAAAGATAAAGAGAGAATCTTAAAAGCAGCAAGAGAAAAGGAGACAGTAACCTACAAAGGAGTTCCCATAAGACTGTCAGCTGATTTCTCAAAAGAAACCTTACAGGCAAGAAGGAGCTGGCAAGAAGTACTCCAAGTCATGAAAGCCAAGGACCTACATCCAAAATTACTCTATCCAGCCAAGCTTTCATTTAGAATGGAAGGGCAGATAAAGTGCTTCCCAGATAAGGTCAAGTTCAAGGAGTTCATCATCACCAAGCCCTTATTATATGAAATGTTAAAGGGACTTATCTAAAAAAAGAAGATCAAAAATATGAACAGTAAAATGACAACAAACTCACAGTTATTAACAACCGAACCTAAAAAACAAAAACAAAACAAACTAAGCAAACAACTAGAACAGGAACAGAATCACAGAAATGGAGATCACATGGAGGGTTATCATCAGGGGAGTGGGTGGGGAGAAAGGGGGAAAAGATACAGAGAATAAGAAGCATAAATGGTAGGTAGAAGGTAGACAGGGGGAGGTTAAGAATAGTACAGGAAATGTAGACGCCAAAGAACTTATATGTATGACCCATAGACATTAACTAAAGAGCAGGAATGTGAGTGGGGGTGGGGGGGTGTGCAGGGCGGAGAGGAATAAAGGGGGGAAAATGGGACACGTGTAATAGCATAATCAATAAAATGTATTTAAAAAAAAAAACCTGACAGAGACATCAGACACACAATATAATAATAGACTAATATCCCTCATAAACACAGACATGGAGGTTCTGAATACAATATTAGCAAGTCAAATCCAGCAATATGTAAGAATGATACTATATCATGACCAATCCAAGTTTATCCTAGGGATGCAAGGCTGGTTTCGCACTAGACAATCAATCAACATAATTAACTCTAATATACAAAAATAGACAGACAGACAGACAGATAAACAATTAATTACAGTAAAGGAAATGGCACCGATGGGCCCAGCAGGAAGGAGCAAACGAGAGCGTGGTGCCGCAGCGAACCGCAGGGGCAAGCCCGTCTGCAGGGGGAAGGAGCTGCTATAGCCTCAGAGACTGCTGCCATTGTCAACTGCAGGCCAAGACTCTTAGAACTTTTAATTTTTCAAAAGAAATAAGAAACTCAAATATTTATGTAAAATCTGACCTTAAATGTTTGCAATTAATTTTTTTAAATGTTTGCACCTTGCTCTGGCCGGGTAGCTCAGTTGGTTAGAGCACTGTCCTGATACACCAAGGTTGCAGGTTTGATCGCCAGTCAGGGCGCACACAAGAAGCAACCAATGAATGCACAAATAAGTGGAACAACAAAATCAGTGTTTCTCACTCTCTCTCAAATCAATAAATTAACAAGAAGGAAGGGAGGGAGGGGGGAGGGAGGTGGGAAGGGAGAAGGAGAGGGAGAGAACCAGACACCAAGACAAGAGTGAAATAGTGAGCCACAAACAGGGAAATTATATTTGCAAGAATTATTAATTATCAATTGCAAAGGATTAATTCATTAAAGATTAGTATCCATAAAGAATATGTACAAAATAAGAAAAAGTCAATCAATCCAGAAGAAAAAATGAGGGTAAAAGACATGAATAGCATTTCATAGAAAAAGAAACAAATGGCCAATAACTATGAAAAAGACATGTTCAATTTCATGATTAATCCATTAAAATCACAAGTAAAACATCATTTTATAACCATCAAATTGACAAACATGTGAAACACCTGGAAACCCTAAGCATCAGTAAGGATATGGTGCGGTGGCAGCTGTCCCACGGACTGGGTGGAACGTAAATCAGGACCTACCTTGAGAGACAGTCGCCCAAACCCAGCAATTCCACCCTTGGTTACCTACGCCAGAGAAACGCCTGTTCACAGCCGCCTCGTTTATAAAAGCCCCACACTAGAAACAACCCAATGTCTGTCTGGGATGAAGAAGCAAGCTACAGTATATTCATACGATGAAATATCAGAGAACAATGACATGAATCAACTGGACAGGTAATACTGTTTTATTCGACTGTACACCTAGTTTACGTACTTTCTAATGTGTATCTTATAATCAAACATACACTGACACAAGATGTCATGTAACACTCCCGGGCTTACAAAGATTAGAAAGTCCCAAGAACACCAAGCACCGGATGTGAGTGTGGAGCAAAGGGGACTTTCATTATCTGTTGGTGGAGGAGACAGTGATACGACTCTTCAAAGAAATTAATTCTGCATTTCTTAGTAACTTGGAGCATACCAAACGAGCCAACAACTCCACCTAGGTATACGTCGGGAATTATAAAGAAATGGAGGTGTATTAACCTAGCAAAAGGAACGGGGAAAATACTGAACTACACCACGAGCATGGACAGAACTAACAAAACACTGAACCAAGAAAGCAGAGTCCCAGCAGCAGACACACAATGTGATTTCAACACAGTCTGCGTGTGTACGCACACACAGCGGGGCAAAAGGGCAAACACTTCATTCTTGTGCTGTTATTTATTCATCATTGCACTACTTTCCAAATGAACTGTAAACTTACTTTTGCCCCACTCTGTATGTCCAGTACTAGAAAGAAAAACAAGGGAATAAAAACCAGAAAATTCAGGTCAGTGGTCACCTCTGGGAGAGGCTGATGGGGATGCACCGGGGAGGAGCACACAGGGCTTGTGAGGGACTGGTCACTTCTATTCAGGCTAGGTAATGGGTATTCATGTTATGCTTCTTTTTAGAACTGCACATACATATTACATGCGTTCCTTTTGCAATGGAAGTGGGGGCTGCCCTGACCAGCGTGGCTCAGTTGCTTGGGCCCGGCCCCGCGAAGTGACAGGTTGCAGGTTTGACTCCTGGTTGCAGGTTTGCTCTCCAGCCGGGCATGTTTCCATGGTTCTTACTCACATGATGTGTCTCTCCCTCTCTTCCTCCTTTCCTTCCCCTCTCTTAAAAAAAAAAAGAGGAAGAAGGGAAAGTAAAAGAAAATAAAGCTGGGGGTGGGGGGCTGGCCGCCAACTTCAACCTTTCTGAGTCACTTTGAACTTGCAGAAAAAAGAGATGTATACACAGCCTCTCAGAACTTAGCCTGACTAAGCTGAGGAATTCCCTGCAGTGTCCCCCATGGGGACACAATATGGCTGGGGAGCTGGATCTCCTTACAGCTAACCTGGAACAGTAGGTAAGTCCAAGTTGTAGCCAGGCCTGCAGGTATGAAGTACAGGCAGCCCCAGGAAGAAGGCCGGGCCTGGGAGGCCCAGCACAACTCAATCAATATTCCCTGATCCAGGCCCCCTTTGGGCACTGTGCTCCAGTTCACACCACAGTTAATCTTCACCAGCTCAGATAAAGGGAGACACGTGAACGGAGTTACTCCTTTCAGGAGCGACTTTCAGTCAGCGCTTCTGGTGACCCTGAGGAGAGCCACTAGGGTCAGCAGGAGCCCAATGGGAGGCGATCTGGCCAAATCCATCAAGGTTACAAAATGCATATAACCTTTTAATCTGGAAATTTCTTTTAAGGACTTCATTCTATGGATACACCTGAACCAGTACTGGAAACCACCTAAATGTTTGCCTACAGAGGACCAGCAAATAAGCCACGGTGCCTCCCAACAAGCAACTGCTACTACATAGCTATTAAAAACAAGCAAAGGAATGACGAAATTCTATATGCCAATACAGCAAGCTCTCCCAGGTCTATTAAATAACTAAGAGATACAGAAAAATGCGTACCCTTGCAGAAGATGTATATCTGTACTATGAACACTGACAGGATATACAGGCAACTAATAATCATGACGACCTATGAAGACGGGGCAGGGAATGGAGAGGGGGGCTGAAGTGATGGAAGGACTTCTCAATGGGTAACCAAATAAATGATTACTCAAAACAACAAACTCTTAAAAAAAATTAGCTATCATGAAAGAGCCTCTTCTCATCATCAATGTCAGGGATCACATGAAGGCCCACACAGACACACCAGATGAGGATCCACTGTACACCCTTGGGTGTCAGGAGTTAATGACCAGGCTGAGAGTCATCAGTAGAAGATTAGTAAATAAATTATATATGTGAGGTTTTCTGGAAAAAGTTCAACCATTGTTAATATAACGAGAACAGTTTGCACAACAGTGGTGTAACTTAGCAGCCAAGGAGAGTGACTGGAAGCACATGGATGAACAAGGACTTCACTGTACTACTCAGTGGGGGCGGTAGACACCGTTGAGTGAGCGTGTGCTGTGTGGCCACTGCGTTCAAAATGACTGAGTAGAGCAACAAATCTGCATCAGATTTAGAGGAAAGTTGAACATTCCTCTCCACGAACTACTGGGATGATTCAGAAGGCTGCAGCTGTGGGCAACTGGGGACTGGCAGCTTCTTCACTATAACGTGGTGCCCACTCACGCATCACATCTTGCAAAGAGTATTTTTGGCAAAACATCAAATCACCCAAGTGATTCAGCCTCCCTTGCAGCCCAGATTTGGTGCCCTGTGACTTCTGGCTTTTCCCAAAACTAAAACCACCTTTGAAAGGAAAAAGATTTCATATCATCAATAAGATTCAGGAAAATATGATGGGGAAGCTGATGGCGATTGGGAGAACTGTATGAGGTCCCAAGGCACCTACTTTGAAGGGGCCTGAGGTGTCATTGTCCTGTGTGTCTTGTAACTTCTTAAATAAATGTCTCTATTTTTCACATGGCTGGATACCTTCTGGATAGACCATGTACATAATGAAATACAATACCATGTATATAATGAAAAAATGAGGCAGCTCTGTGAAGTGTCCTGATGCTGAATTATCTGTAAGCTCTATTAAGGGGAAAAACTGGTCCAGAACAGTGGTTTGCATTTGCTATCATGATATTTAAATATATATCTACATGTGTACACACACACACATCAATTCTCATAAGCCGAGCATCTGTGAGATAACACCCAAGACACTGGCCAAGAGGACTGCCACCCGAGGGAAACTGGAGTGTAAGGGTAGCAGTCAGATGTGCTTTTCACTGCACACACCTTCGTGTCTTTTGAATTTTGTGCTATGTATATCAATAAGCTATTTACAAAGCAACCTATTCATCTCTCTCTAAAATCAGTACATAAAAATAACTTATAAAGTAACCTATTTATAAAAATTACCCAGTTGCAGACAGGTTCTCATTAAGATGGTGGCATAGGTAAATGTGGTACTCCAATCCCCCCACAGACACCCCAAGATTACAACTAAACTACAGAACCATCACTCAGAATCACCTGAACTCTAACTGAACAGAAGTCCTACAGCTAAGGATATAAAGAAGCTATGTTGAGACCGGCAGGAGGGTGGAGATGCAGAACAGGTTGGTCCCAAAGCAACCTGTGTCACATAAAAATCAGGAGGGATATCTGTGTTGCAGAGATCCCGCCTGAGGAGTGAAGGGCCTCAGCCCCACACCAGGCCCCCCCAGCACAGCAATCCAGTGCTGGGAAGAGAAGTCCCCACAACTTCGGGCTGTAAAAACCAATGGAGATTGTAGCAGAGCGAGACGGAGGGGCTGCGGAAGTCTCAGGTTTCCTCTAGAAAGGTTCCACACACAGACTTACTTGGACTCACCTGCTCTGAGCTCGAGCGCCAGGGACATATCGGGAAGAAATAAATTGTCTGGCATCAGGGAGAGAGCTGAAGGGGCCGACCTCTCCCAGACAGAAGTACTGGCAGAGGCCATTGTTCCTTTTCTGAGCCCTCCCCACCAACAGAGCTGGCAGGTGTTGTACTTAAGCCTCCATCAACCTGGCTACCTCTGTTCACCATACCCTAGTAATTCCCTAAGACCCTGTCCCACCTAACTTGCCAACCCTTTCCAGTGGCTTTTCCACGCAAAGGGCTTGTCTTGGCTTATGCTTCAGACTCCCCTAAAATCTCTCAAAGAAACAGTGGCCAGTCTTGGCAGGCTCTGTATCTCACACTAAGTGGCCCCAGGCCCAGCACTAGTGGCAGCTGGCCTTAGTTTGCAGCTTGGCTCTCCTGGGCACCTCCAAGCCCAGCGCAAATAATAACCATCTGCAGATGACTTTGTAGCCCACACCGGGTGGCCCCAGGCAAGGCACAGGTGATGGCTGACCTTGGTCTGCACCCCCTGGGTGGTTCCAGAGCCAGCATACCTAGTGGACAGCTTCAAACCACCTCAAAGCACCATCCAACCACCTCTACAAACGACACACTCAAGGGGCAAGTGAGTGGGCACAAGAGCCCCACTGAAGTAAGTCCTGCTCTGTAGGGTCAGCCCCTGCACAGCTGATCTTCCATGGTGATCACAGCCAGTCCTCAAAGCCAGTCCTCGTAACCCAGGGAGTAAATCCCTCCCACGGATATGCCAACAGCCATCAGGGCTCAACTACAACAGGACGGTGCCACGTTGGGGGTGGGATTGAGCACCTGGAGTGCACAGGTGCACTGACCAGGGAGACTGTGCCACTGGGCCCTACAGGACACCTACTACATAAGGCCACTCTACCAAGACCCGAAGACATAGAAGCTCTACCAAATACATATAAACAAATACTGAGAGGCAGCCAAATTGAGGAGACAAAGAATGTGTCCCAAATATAAGAACAGAAAAAACTCCAAAAAAGAACAAAATGGGACAAGCAATCTACCAGATGCACAGAGTTTAGAACACTGGTTAGAAGGATGACCAATGAACTCAGGGGAAGAGTAGACGGACTTAGTGAGAACTTCAACAAAAAGACAGGAAATATATAAAAAAAAGATAGAAAACAAAAAAAAAAGAACCAGTCAGAAATAAAGTCTACATTAACAGAAATGAAGACTACATTACAGGGAATCAACAGTGAAGTAGATGAAGCAGATCAAATAATCAATTTAGAAAATAAGGAAGTAGAAAACACCCAATTGGAACAGCAAAAAGTAAAAAGAATCCAAAAAAAAAAAAAAAATGCGGACAGTATAAAGAGCCTGTGCAACAACTTCAAGTGCACCAACATTCGCATCACGGGGTGCTGAAAGGAGAAGAGAGAGTCAAAGAAATTGAAAACCTATTTGAAAAGATAATGACAGAAACTTCTCTAACCTGGTAAAGGAAACAGACATACAAGTGCAGAGTCCCAAACAAGATTAACCCAAAGAAGCCCACACCAAGATACATCATAATTAAAATGCAAAAGGTTAAAGACAAAGAAAGACTCCTAAAAGTAGCAAGAGAAAAGTAGTTACTTACAAGAGAGCTCCTATAAGACCGCCAACTGATTTCTTAACAGAAACTTTGCAGGCCAGAAGGGATTAGTTAGAAATATTCAAAGTGATGAAAACCAATGACCTACAAGCAAGATTACTCTACCCAGAAAAGCTGTCATTTAGAATCAAAGGACAGATAAAGAACTTCCCAGACAAGAAAAAGCTAACAGAGTTCATCACCACCTAACCAGTATTACAAGAAATGTCAAAGGATCTTCTGTAAAGAGAAGGAAAAAAAAAGATAAAAAATATGAATAACGGTGCTCTCGCTGGTGTGGCTCAATGGACTGAGCACCGGTCTGCAAACCAAAGGGTTGTGGGTTCGATTCCCAGTCAGGACACAGGCCTGGGCTGCGGGCCAGGTCTCCTGTATGGGGTATGCAAGTGGCAACCACACACTGATGTTTCTCTCCCTTTCTCCTTCCTTTTCCATCTCTTTAAAAATAAATTAATAAAATCTTTTTAAAAATAGATGAATAATGGCAATAAATACACATGTATCAACAATTACTTTAACTGCAAATGGATTAAATGCATTAATCAAAAGACATGGAGGCTGACTGGATAACAAAACAAGGCCCTTATGTATGTTGTCTACCAGAAACTCACTGCAGACTGAAAGACACACAGACTGGGAGTAAAGGGGTGGAAAAACATAGTTCATGAAAATGAAAACAAACAAAAAGCTGAGGCAGCAATACTTATACCACATAAAACAGACCTTAATAATAAGAGACAAAGAAGAACCCAGCAATTCCACTTCTGGGTATTTACCAAAGAAACTCAAAAACACTAAATTGAAGACATACACATCCCTATGTTCACTGCAGCATTACTTACAACAGCCAAGACATGGAGGCAACCTAAGTGAGAAGTGGTGTATACGGACAATGGACTAGGACTCAGACATAAAAAAGAATGAAGTCTCGCCATCTGCAACAGCATGGATGGACCTAGAAGGTATTGTGCTGAGTGAAGTCAGTCAGACAAGGGGGCAAATGCCATATGATTTCACTAATATGTGGAATCTAAAACATAAAAACAAACAAGCAGAACAAAAACAAACTCAGATACAGAGGACATTTTAACAGTTGTCAGGCTGGTTGGGAGGAAGGGATTAAGAAGTACATACGGGTAGTTACAGAACAGTTACAACGGCCCTGGCTGGTGTGGCTCAGTGGATTGAGAGACAGCCTGGGAATCAAAGGGTCACCGGTTGGATCCCAGTCTAGGGCACACACTTGGGTTGAAAGCCAGGTCCCCAGTAGGGGGTGCACAAGAGGCAACTACACACTGACGTTTCTCTCCCTCCTTTCCCCTCTGAAAAATAAATAAAATCTTATAAAAAGAATAGTCACAAGGATATAAAATACAGCACAGAGAATAGTCAATAATACCGTAACTATTATGATACCAGGTAGACACCTGAACTACTGGGCAGAACACTGTGTAAAGACTATATCAATGTCCAACCACGATGCTGTGCACCAAAAAATAATATTGAATGTAAACTGTAATTGAAAAATTCAATTTTTAAAAAATTACCAATTACAAAGCACACTAAAAAAGTTAACTAGGGAAAAAAAAAAAACACATTTACAAAGGGATATAAAAAGCTTGCGAAAATGTCCCTGAATAGGAAGAGTAAATATCTAAAGATATAAATTCTCTTAATTAGTCTTATATTTTTAAAATAATCCCAATGAAAACTCAAACAGGCTTTTTTTAAAGCTATTCAAGCTAATTCTAAAATTCATATGGAGAAATAAATGTTTATAACTAGCCAAGACATTTTTTTTAAAACATGAGGAAATATATTAAATATTAAAGCACATTAATTTAAAGCTACAGTGTTAAAATTGATTTCCTCCTTCACTTAATAAATCAAATTTCCAGAAAGACTTAAAAGTAAAAATAAAAGCTTTAGCTGGAATAAAACAAGAAATATTTTTAAAACAGCTTTTTGGAGGTATAATTCACCTAGAGTATACAAGTCAACAGTTTTTAATATATTTACAAAGTTGTATAACTGTCAGCAATATCTAATTTTTTATCAGAACATTTTTATCACCCCAGAAGGTAACCCCTTACCCATTAGCAGTGACTCCCCATTCTCTCTGCATCTCCTACCCCCAAGCCCCTACCCTGGACTCCTGGCAACTGCTTTCTGCCTCCGTGGATTTGCCTGGTCTGGGCATTCCATGTAAGTGAAATACTGTAAGTGGTCTTTTGTGTCTGGCTTCTTTCCCTTAACTTAATGTTTTCAAGGTACATCCACAATGGACCACTTAGCATACCCCATTCATTCCTTTTTATGGCTGAATTAGTAGTCCATTATATGAATAGACCACATATGTTTCTCCACTCATCAGTTGATGAACAACTCAGCTGTTTCCATTTTTTAGCTCTTATGAACAATGTCGGTATAAATACTGCTCTACAAGTGTCTGTGTGGATACATGTTTGGAATTCTCCTGGGATATACACCTAGGAATAAAAGAGGTGGGGCGAGCGGTAACTGTGTGTTCAACTATCTGAGGAAGCACCAGACTGTGTTCTCAAGTGCCATGCCATTTTACATTCCTGCCAGCAGTGCACCGGGGTCCCACCTCCTCCACGTCCTTACCAACACTGGTATTGCCTGTGTTCTGAGATTTTAAAAAAGCCTCAGAAACAACCTAAATGTCCACCAGCAGAGGTTTAAGTAAAGGAAGGCGTACACAGACAGTGGAACACTAATGCTCTATGCCTCCATGTAAAACAAACCCCAAGAGATAATACATGAAATTGTAAGAAAATTAAGTCTTGAATATTCCAGATCAGTGTCGTTTCTCTTCTAAGAGAATGGGGGTGTGTACGTGCACCTGTGTGCTGCTACAGAGGCTTTTTCTGGTACCACTGGGCATTGCACTGAGAGTCAGCATGAAAGATGTTTGCGCTACACCAGTTAGTTCTAGAAAACAGGACTACCTTCTCAATAAAAACACAGATAAGATTTTTCTCAGAAAACATCTATGAAGTTAGCTGTAACTCTAACTCAATACCTAGTCTTACCCATGCCCGAATCTCGATCTGTGAAGTCAGAGTCACTGAAATGAACGTGGCACACTGCTCTAACTTGACTCCTCTCAAGAGTGCCCCCAGCACTGACCCTGGCCTCCTTGCTGTCCCTCCGTTACGCCAGCTGGGACCCTTACATGGGCTGTTCCTTCTGCTTGAAACGCTCTTCCTGAACACCTTCACCTCCTTTCAGGCTCTGCTTAAATGCCACCTTCCACAGAGACCTTCCCTGACCACCCTATTTTCTACTGGGACCCCCTTCCTGCTTTGGTTTCTTCATAAAATTTCCCATAACGTTCTTACAGCCTTTACTTGTCTGCATCCGACCCCACTCCACCTCATCACCATCAAGGGCCAGGATTTTGTCTGCATTGTCCCCTAGACACCCCGCAGCACCCACCAGAGCAGTGTCAGGCATGCAGTAGGCACCTCAGATGCCTGTTTAACGAACTGATATTGCTACACGGTGTAAGAGACGTTTCAGTGGGCTAAACCTCCGACTGTCTCATGTCTTCATTCTGCCCACGATAATGTAGGGTCAGAGCAGGCCCTTGGTGAGCATGTGGTTGTTTTCTCAGAAGGTATGGCCACATCAAGTGTTTCACAAACCACAGTCTAAGATCGGTGACCCACTGGATGTGAAATCAATTCAGTGAGTTAAACCAGAATTTTTTTTAATGAAATGAATGTATAAGAATGCACAGAATAATACGGGTATTTATGAAACTCTTTTAGCTAAGTATGTACATGTATTTGTATGGTACACGTTTTCTTGTACAGCAAGTCATGATGTGAATGCATTTCTTACAGGGAGTTTATGATCAAAAGTTTGAAATTCACTAATCTAATTTCAGCCTAAACATTTCTAAGTTAGCTCAGGCTCTGTAAAATATATTTTAAAAAATAAGTTTACTTTGTACATTTAAAATTCTGTAAACTAAAGATACTTACAGATCAGTGAAGAGCAGAATTAATGCTCTCCCACAAAGTATAAATACTATATTAGAAAAACTGGAGTTCTTTGGAATGTGGCCTCTAGCTTTTCCCCCAGAACACATCCAATTTTTTCACCTTACTTTTATGCTCAGAAGCATGAAATTCTCTGCTTTTCAGTAAGTCAATTTGGATAGTTTTCTTATTCTCTCAATTATCACTTGATATCATAAGTCAGCTATTCATTCGCATCTGAAATTGAAGATGATGAACTCCTCTAGTGTTTTCATGTCTGGGAAGCACTTTATCTGCCCTTTGATTCTAAATGATAGCTTTGCTGGGTAGAGCAATCTTGGCTGTAGGTCCCTGCTTTTCATGACTTTGAATATTTCTTGCCAATCCCTTCTAGCCTGCAAAGTTTCTTTTGAGAAATCAGCTGACAGTCTTTTGGGAATTCCCCTGTAGGAAACTACTTTTCTCTTGCTGCTCTTAGGATTCTCTCTCTTTAACCTTTGCCATTTTAATTATGATGTGTCTTGGAGTGGGCTTCTTTGCATCAGTCTTACTTGGGACTCTCTGTGCTTCCTGGACTTGCATGTCTATTTTCTTCACCAAATTAGGGAAGTTTTCTTTCATCATTTTTTCAAATAGATTTCCAATTTCTTGCTCTTTCTCTTCTTCTTCTGGCAGTCCTATGATCAGAATGTTAGGATGCTTCAAGTTATCCCAGAGGCTGCTTATACTATCCTCATATTTTTGGATTCTTTTTCCTTCTTGTTATTCTGATTGGTTGTTTTTTGCTTCCTTATGTTTCAAATCATTGATATGATTCTTACCATCATCCACTCTACTGTTGCTTCCCTATAAATTGCTCTTTATTTCAATTAGTGTATCCTTCGTTTCTGACTGGCTCTTTTTTATGCTGCTGAGGTCCTCACTAAGTTCCTCAAGCATCCTTATAACCAGTGTTTTGAACTCTGCATCTGATAGATTGCTTATCGCCATTTCATTTAGCTCTTTTTCTGGAGTTTTAATCTGTTCTTTCATTTGGGCCATGTTTCTTTGTCTCCTCGTTTTGGCAGCCTCCCTGTGTTTGTTTCTGTGTATTAGGTAGAGCTGCTCCAACTCTGTGTCTTGGTAGTGTGGCCTAATGTAGTAGATGTCCTGTAGGGTCCAGTGGCACAGCCTCCCCTATCACCCAAGCTGGGTACTCAAGGTGCGTCCTTTGTGTGGGCTGAGTACACCCACCTCTTGTAGTTGAGCCTTGGTTGCTGTTGGCAGATCAATGGAAGGATTTACCCAGACCAGTCAGCTACAAAGACTGGCTGTGACCACTGACCACCAACCTCCACCCTCCATGGAGGATCAGTTGTGCAGGGGCAGAGTGGGTGCTCTGACATGGTCTGTAGCTGTCCACTGGGTGTGCTGGCCATGGGGTTTCCTGAGTGGTACAGGAAAAGATCAGCCCCCATCTGTGTTTTGCCCAGGGCCACCCTGCCTGAGCTGTAAAGCAATCTGAGATGGCTGCTACTAGTGCTGGGCTTGGAGGTTCCCAGGTGAAGCCATGCTGTGAAATCTAGGCTGGCTGCTGCTCTTGCTGGCCCTGGGGCTAAGGCCAACTGTTACTTGTTCGATAGGATTTAGGAAGTTATGAAGCATGAGTATGAAGTGTATGAAGTTTATGAAGCTAGGTGGGGAGGAGTCTCTGGGAATCGCCAAGGAGGGTCAAACAATGTCAGCCAGGTTGATGGGGTCTCAGATATTGCCCCAGCTTGCCAGCTCTTTGGGCAGAGGGTTTAGAAACGGCCTCTGCTCACCCTGATGCCAGACACTCCAGTTTCTCCCTGTATAACTGGTGCTTTTCAAGCTGTTACCCTGGTGCTGGAGCTCAGAGGGAGTGAGTCTGAGTAGGTGAGTAGGTGTTTGGGGTAAGATGAACTACTTGGGGCTCCAGCAGTTTCTTCCATCAACTCAATCCCTGCTGGTTTTTGCAGGCAAGAGTTGTGGGGACTTACCTTCCTCGTACGGGAACCCTGGGCTCGGGGTCCTAGCGTGGGGCTATGACACCTCACTCCTGAGATATCCCTACCATATTTTTATTTTTATCCACCACACGTGGGTGAGGGACCAGCCCGTTCCTTTTTGTGCCCCTCCTACTAGTCTGGATGGATGTGGGTTCTTTATTTCCATAATTGTCAGACTTCCACTCAACCTGATTTCTGCCAGTTCTGAGTGATGGTTGTTCTATATTTCAGTGATAATTATGATGTAGTTGTGCAAAGAGGCGAGCCATGTCTGCCTACCCCAGCATCTTCACTGGAAGTCCTGGAAATAATTTTAATGTCCATTAATAGGACAATATTGATTAAATGATGATGTCTCCATAAAATAGGATAAACACAGCCACTGAAAAGTCATAGACCTGTGCTTACTGACGAAAGTAAGTGCAAGCCACGTTGAGAGCTTTAAAACAAAAATTCTGTAGCAAGATGCTTCTTTACATAAAAATGTTAGACACGTCTATTAATGTGTGCAACCTTACAGAGCCTGAAAGGCCAGACAACACGTCCACCAGCAGTTACTTGTGCATGAGGAGCAGAGATTATGGTAGTCCTTTACTTCAGCACACACCAATCCCAGGCCCTCAAGCCAGGTGGTCAATAACTCAAGTTCACGGACTGACCGGGGCCGGGGTGCCAGTTCGCTGCCTGTGCCACAGCCCAGTAGGCACTCAGTGTCAATTGAAGGGGCTAATGTGTTACTCGTGAATAAAAACACTTGGACATGGGGAGGAAGAAAAGCGCAACTAAGGGACTTAAGTGACCAAGCTGGTGACGTCCTGGCACAGCACACACACTCGCCCTCGGATTCCACTCCCTGAAACTGCCCTTGACTGCAGGAGCGCGGAGCCCAAGGCCCCACCGCCTCACCCCGGCTCAAGGGGAAGCCCCTGCTGCAGTCACACGAGCAAGGGCTCAAAGGCGTTACCGCCTGAAGGTACTGCGTAGCCCTGCGGGACCCAAGCGCACCGAGCGCTACACGTTCGCCACGCGACGCGCATTAGGCAAATAAACCTCACAGTCTCCCACACCGCGCACGGGGTTGCGTCTCCGTGCTTTCCACGGAGGACGCTACAGACTCCGGCTCTCGGGGTGCTTCTGCACCCCCGCCCGGCTGCCCTTACCTCCCCCGGCGGCCGCCAGCGCCGACACGCGCAGACAACGTCCCCACAGCAGCAGCGGCCGCAGCTCACGCGCCATATCCCTCCTCCCGAATGCCCAGCGCAACCGCGCACGCCGCAGGCGAGGCCTTCCTGGGGCGCGATGTGGTGACGTCACGGGCCGCGCCGGGCTGCCCGATCCGCTGCCTGCGCTGGCTGGTGGGATGGGGCCTCCGTGGAACGTGGGGTACTGTAGGGCTGGAGGCCTGACCTCCGTGACCTTGTGTCGCGTTGTCAAGGGCAACGGGCTGAGAGCTGAGCCGGCGGGGTTACTCCCCAGCCACCCGGGCCTCAGCTTGTGCATCCCTAAAATGGAGCGGTGTGTGCACACACCCGGGGTGGGGGGTGTAAAAGGACAGAGCAGAAACCGTTAACGTCTGTGGAATCTAGTCACTCACTCTTCAGACCAAGAAAGTCCACATACCTGAAAAGAGTGAAAGGGAGAATTTTAGGCTTGACTTGTGTACACCAAGACGTGAACTCAGGAGCCAACTCCCACCAACAAAACTGCGCCATTCATTCATTCCATTTCTCTCTCCTTGCTGGAGGTACAAGTCCATGGGGACTCAGACAAACTCCGTTTATCACAGTAACAAGCCAGGTAAAATGCAGTTTCTCCGAAGTGGTTCCCAGGCAGCTCCTCCAAATGATTCTGAGGCACACTGAAGACTCGCTGCCAAAAAACTTTGTTTTCTTGAAAAAAAGTGTAGTCACTAAGTCCTTTAGTTCCACTTTTCTTCCTCTCCACGTCCAAGTTGTTTTATACAAGTTGTTTCCTCTTCAAAAAAAAAAAAAAAGACTCACTGCCACAATCAAATAATTGTACAAAAACAGGGTTACTAGAGATTGTGATGGGAACAGCAAAGTATAGAGTGCTCTGTGGGGCGTGGAGGGGATGTGTCAGAGAACGCTTCCAGGTGGAAGTCCTGGAACCCCCAAGTGCCAGCCTTAAGCAACTGAGAAGGTTTAAGAGGTGGACACATTTGAAGGTTAGATCAGGAACTTCTCTCACCTGAAAGATATCAGCAGCAACCCTCTCTCCCCCATCCGCTACACCCAGCTGGATCATACAGTCCTCAGTCAGGGCCTCCAGTAGTTTCCTTCACACTGTCAATAAATTCAAACCCCCTCCAGGTCCTGCATAATCTACCCGCTCCCTCTCTCACTACTTCACCACACTCCAGACATACCAAGCCAGTCCCAGGCATAGCCATTCCGGGATGTCACTGCAGCTACTCTGGGGGAATTAAGGGGTTTCAGCCTCACATTTCATTCATTGTTCACTCAGAAAACCATCTTGCCCCAGCTGATATGGCTCAGTGGATTGAGCACGGACCTGCAAAGGAAAAGGCTGCTGGTTTGATTCCCAGACAGGGCACACGCCTGGGTTGCAGGCCAGGTCCCCAGTTGGGGGTGTGCAAGAGGCAACCAATCAATGTTTCTCTCCCTCTCTCCCCTTCTCTCTGAAAATAAATAAATAAAATCTTTTTAAAAAATGAAAAGAAAATCATCTTGTGTAAGAGCTGACACATCGATCTAAGGGGCAATTGATCTAGTTCGGGGAGCCCTTTTATTTCAGGAAGGAGAAGTGGAAATTGGCTAAGGGAACCGGGAAGCCCAGGCTTCAGTTAAGGATGAGGTAGGTACTTTGCCAAGACAGGCAGGACCCAGGCTCTGTGGAGGGCAAATCTACCAGGCTCCAGACACACTTACCAGGGACTTCCGTCCACTCTTGGCCTGTGACCTTCAGAGACATATCCTCAGCCACAGATCCTTGTGATACTGTGTCCTCTGGTAGCCCAGGGAACTGTGGCTTTTTAATGTGATCAGGGATCCAAGTCAAGTCTTGATGGAGTCATGGGAAGATTTCAGCCCCTATGCACGCAAGGAAAATGGAAGAATGAAAAAATAATTAGATGCAGATATACTGAATTGATGGAGGCTGTAGACTGGCTTAGGGAGAGTAGAGAGAAGCAGAAGAGGGGAGGGGAGGTAAAGGAAGAGGACCCCTGGGTCTTCTCACCACCACTGTGGCCACGATAAGTTTGCTGTTCCTTCTCTAAATGCCACTGCCTTCCCTTTCTAAAAGCTTCTGCTGAGGGATACCACTCAGTGAACTGGCCTTGATGGTATGTTTGAAAGGTACCTTCTGTTCCGGCAAAGAGCTCAGACCACAATTTTTTCCCAGCTTGTGGGTGAGGCATTGGAAGAAAAAATACCTGCCAAATCTCAAGCCTATTGCTTAATAGAAGACAAGTGAGAATTGGTTTGGTCTGAGAGACTACAGAGTGAAAAGCACTTTTATTCGTACGGGCTTGTGTGCATCTGCATGTGGGGGTTTGGCCAGAGCCAATGGCCCTGTAACTCCTACAGTCACCGTTCTCACTCCAACACCTGGAGGGACCAGAGAGGCTGCCTGGGAAGGCCTGGCCTGCTGCTCTCCCTGTTCAACATGGCTTCCAGGGCTGCAGGGCCCCTCTCTCAGTGTCTGTGCTGGTAAGGCCCTGCTTCTCTCACAGAATGACCTTTTACCTGGGTTCATGGGCCTCTACCCCAGCCAGAGGCCCTATTTCCCTGGGTGACATCATGAGCAGTGTCTGGCGTCAGGCCCCAGCAGGGGGGGCAGCATTCACAGCATTTTCTTTGCTGAGACCATGTCTCCTCAGGTATGAAGATGGTCCTCTCAGGATTTTCTGGTTCAGTGGGGTATCAAGGACAGGGTGAAAATGCAGACCACTGATGTTTTCCCACGCCCATGCCCCCTGGACATGGGGCAGATGGTGCGGAGGTACATCAATGTCAGCCAGGTCTCTTTGAGTGGTGGGTGCTGTGCCTGCAGTTCAGGAAATAGGAAGGATGGGACTGACCTGACCTTTGCCCTGCAGAAGGCTGGCTAGGCCAAGGCTCCCCTCATGTTTCTTTGGAAAAGCAAGCAAGATGTGACTTCTTCTTCTTCTTCTTCTTCTTTTTTTTTAAGATTATTTATTTATTTATTTAGAGAGGCGGGGAAGGAAAGAGAAACATCAACGTGTGGTTGCCCCTCACATGTCCTCAACTGGGGACCTAGCCTGCAAACCAAGCATGTGCCCTGACTGGGAATCGAACCAGCAACCCTTTGGTTTGCAGGCCCGCGCACAATCCACTGAGCTACACCAGCCAGGGTGACTCTCTTCATTTTCCTCACAGTCTGCATTTCCACAAATGCACTGCACAATCAGGACGCTCCCTGCACCTCTGTCCCGGGGCAAACAAAACACTGGACACTCTTTCCACGTAACTCAGGATCTTAAGTCCTGTGGGGCTGTCCGCAGCCTGCGTTCTGCCTGACTCCTGTCCTGTTCAGAGGACCTCAGGCTGCCCGTGGTCCTGCCACGTTCTTATTCAGGGATCTGAGGAAGGCAGGAGGCCCACGAAGACAAAAGGCACAGGAGGCTCCAGCTCAGAACAAATGCTGTGAAGGAGGCCGAAAAACCACTTGACCAAGCCCCTTCTCCCTAACCCCGTGTTGATCATGAGCATTGAGATGAAGGCAGTTTCAACGTCGAGATGTTTTTGTTTTTTTTCATGGTCCCCTATAGCCTCACTTTTCAAAGTGTAGAGTGAGGGCCAGAAGCAGTGGCTTCAGCTGGGAGCATGTTAGAAACGGAAATTCAGTCTCTCCACGCCCCCATAACTACTGAATCAGGATTTTAGCAAGATCCCGGATAAATCCATAGGCACATCAGAGCCAGACAAGCACTGTCCTAAGGAACACACGGCAGTGCGAAGGTGAAGGACAGGTGTGCTCCCTAAACTATGGAGCACAGTGTGACTCCTGACCCCGATGAAAAGGCATCTTCTTTGTTTCCAGCACAAACTGGGGTCCACGCCCTGGCTGCGAGCCCGAACACCATCTAGAACCTTCCTCCAGCAGTTGTCTGTCTCTGTTGAGTGAGTTCTCCAAGGGTTGTCTCTCACAACCTAGGATCTGCTCAGTAGCTGCTTGCTGAGTGAACAAACTCAAGAAAACTTGCTCACTTGAATTCAAGTGTCTAGGGAGTCAGCAACAAGTGAGGATGGGCCTCTCTTAAAACTCAGAGGGTTCTCCCTACAGAGTCACTCTCACGGGTGACACCAGTTGTGGCTGCTGAACACCTCCTGTATGGCCCCCACCTACTTCGCTTCCCTGCCCTTTTCTCTACATCTCCCAGCTCTGGGAGCACAGCCATGATGCCAGCATCTGGACCCCAAGGCTCTCTTCATCAGTAAATCTCCTGCCACTCTCCGTGCAGCAGCACATGGAAGTCTTCCTTCTTCTGGGGGCCCTCAATGTGTACAGTGATGGGAGGGGTCCTGGGTGGCGTCAAAGAGGACAAGGAAAGGTGCTGGCACAAGGAGCCTGGAGGCCTTGCTTGCTCTGGCAGAAGAAGGGAACATGTCCAAGTGCAGGAGACTGGGCATACCTCTCACTGTCCAAGAATGTCCTCTCTGGACATATTCCTGAAGAACCTGTGGGCGCAGGGTCCTCACCCTCACTTGGAACACTCTAAACATCACTACCTTCCTTGAGGATCCTTTACTTTGAACTTCACTGATTTGCCTATATACAGAGCCCTGGGCACCCAGGATCAGATGATATAGCCTGTTTTGGTCACTTAGCCCTCTCCAGGTGCTGGGTGGGAGGTGGGCTAGTCATGCACACCGGGAGTTTAAAGCTGTGGGCACTTGGGCTGACCAGCTGTCAGCATTTCTCTTTCTGTGATGCAGAAGCGAACCAGTGGGCACCACACACAGGCAGACTGAGTCTGACATAGTCCTTTGTAAGGACTTTGTTACTATTTACTGCCTGTGATTTTTGAGAGGTTACAATGTATTATAATGTCCTCATTTCCCCCAAGGTACCCCCAAAGCGGGTTCAAGGTGAATCTGTGGAATAAGGAAGGGAGGCAGGCACTTAGGGCAGTTTTCAAGGCCGGGAGGAAAAGCTACTTTCGGGCCCAGGAACATGGCTCAGGCCCATGTCTGCCCTTGCTGCCCATGAACTCAGGCAAGTTACTGCCTCCATTCTCCTACCTCATGGCCAGAGCAAAGGAGTTGATAATGCATTTAAACAGCACTTGTGGCTCAGCTGGTTGGGGGTCTCCCGGCAAGGTAAAGGGTCACTGGTTGCACGTGTGACCAGGTACGCGTTTCACGTGTCTGGGTTGCAGGTTCTGTCCCCGCCCGGGGCACGTGCAGGAGACAACCCGTTGATGCTTCTCTCTCATGCTGATGTTTCTCTCCCACTTCCTCCCTTCCCTTCTAATCTTAAAAAAAGAAAACACAGCACTTGTTACCCTGTACGATTATCTTCTATTCGGGCAGAAAGCAGAGTTGAGAGTTCACTGAAGGCCAAGGCCCTGGTGCTGCTACCACCACACTGTAGGTACTGCTTCTCAATGCCTCGGCCTCACGGACGCCTCAGGCCTGTGCTTCCTGAGGTCAGACCTCTTGCCCCAGTCTCCTCCGAACCCCCTCAACCATTTCCTTAACTAAGGTGTTCTAAGCTGTCAGTACCCTTCGGATTTTTCAGTTAAGTAATTCCAGTGATATCACGGTCAATAAACACTAGTAAATCCTCTAGAAAGGTGTGGGACATTGAAAGCACCATTTGCTTCCTCATCTACTTATCCAAAGTTCCTCGGTCCTGCCTGGTAGCCTGGGCGCTACACTTACTCCGATGAGATAGAACCAGCCCTCTCTACTCCTAACTTCCCACAGTGAGTGTGCTCGAGTCATGCACGGAATGAACGTGGGGCACTCTGGGAAGGCATAATGTGGCTTTCCGGCCCCAAGAGGGCTTTGTCCCTTTCCTACGTGCTCCTGCATGTCCACTTGCTGCGGTGGCGTGGCTGCAGTGTTTACTTCCCAGCACTGTTGTTGGGTGAAGGACTCCCTGCTGGCACAATGGCTACCTCCTAGAGCTCAACTCCTTCGTTAAAGGACTTTGCTTTGTTTCTTCAGAGTAGCCCATTTTCCCATGTAGCGCTAAAAGTTCTTTTTGGCCTAAATAAAATCGGTTTCATTTTATAGTAATCAAAAGAAGAAAGTTGTGTCTTCAGCCTGAGATCTCAGAAACAGAAGCCTCTCCACCTCAGGTTTCCCAGAGGTTGCATTCAATTCCTGCTTTTAACATGCTAAATCCTCAAAAACATCATCAAACACATGCACTAGACAAACTCAACAAAGCCCTTTCAGTCTCTGCTGACTAGCTGCTGAACTAATTCTGAGGGTCGTTAGCCAACTGGAACCATCTTTGAATCCAAGCAGTTTTACCAGCTTTTATTATAAACACCAGCACATTTCAAGTTTCCTCTTTTGATCACAAATATATGACTTTTGTCTTCTCCTCCTAAGTATACAGCATTGAGACACAGCATCCAGGCTTTCCAGCTTTTCCAGAAACTTCCATCCGCCAAGTGCAGGATGGGCACCCACACACCACGCCCTCAGCTGCATCCTTTGGCATCTGGATCGCAGGGACACGGACTCCAAGATGAGGTCAGTACAGTTTCGGATTCCAGAATCACCTGAAAAAGATGCCTCCCACTGTTACAGGCTGCACATCTGGACTCTGGGCCTGGACCTCATCCTCCAGGGCCCCAGCGAGCTCACCCCTTCTTGTCTGAACACTGGGTCAGGGCTTTCCAATCAGGGAAGGAGGGGCATGGGCGTGAGAAGTGAGCAAGCTGAGCAGGGATGGCCAAGATGGCCACTGGAGGGTCATGTCCTTGCTTTCCCTTTTGGGAAGGGTGTAGATAGATGTGGGGTGTTTAGGGGTGCTAGTCTTACTCTTACCTGGCTTAATTAATCTACAAGATTCTAAGTAAAATCCAAGATTCTAAGCAAGCTCAGTGCTAAAGCAAGTTTCTTAGAAAGTTTCCTGAATTAAGTGTTCTGAAAATATTGGGCCAAAAGGGAAGCTACTTGGGCCGATTTCTAAATTTAACACAACTCCTGATCTAGACCACTCTCTGGTTGGGGTCAAGGGATGAAAGAACTCAGCTAACCAGAGCTCTGGGAGGGGCACAGTCTGGAGGACTTGGCTCCAACTGTCCCGGCAGTGGTCCTGCCCTCAGACGTTGATTTTTACATTTAAGAACTCAAGTGTGACCCCTTCAGTAAGGGTACCTGAAACTGGATGCAGAGGGGAGGGGTGGGACTAAGGGGCAAGTGTCCCTGGAAGCCAGAGGCCTAGTCTTGCCACAGCAGGGCTGGTGACCACAGCTCCAGTCGCTGCCCCTCAGTAGCCTCCCAGGTGGCACTTCAGTTTCTAGAGGGTGGGGAATGAAGGGCCAAAGCTCCTTCTGTCCAGCCCAGAGTTGGAGGCCACGGCAAGACATACGGTATGGTGGCGCCCTCCCCTACTGAACGAAAAATTTCAGAGGGAGGCCAGGGGCCACCTCTAGTCCCTGGAGCGCCCTTTGCATTAATTCTGGAATTGTTGCGTAGGAAGGAGTGGGGGTGGGGAAACTGAAAACAAGTACAGGAACCCTCCCTACTCTGATTGCTTGGGGTGGGGTGGCTGAGACAGGGGCAGTGGAGAAGAGGCGAAGTACTTTTTCTGATCCATTTGTGTTCCTAATCTTGTGGGTGCAGTTCCCCGGTGAGCATCGAATGTGTGCAGCCATCACTGAGCTGACCACCTCAATCACTGGAAAGAGAACCTTCCATGTCTTGGCTAAGCCCGGTCACCACCTGTGTGACGACTAGGACTTTGGCCGCTGCCTCTCCTCTACGAGCAAACAACCAGAACCATGTCTTACAAAGAACAGACTCCAAAAATATATATAAATAAATAAAAACCTTAAACATTCTTACAGGGATCTTAAAGAACAGAATACATGTTAAAAACTGTAATTTATATCAATTTTAAGCAGTACTTTATATACAATGGGGAAAAAAACACATGCATAGTCCAAATACAATGTTGAAAACAGCATTTTCATAACAAAAACCCCGAACACTAAGTGTTAATACCATATACATGAATTCAAGAAGGACCACCCTTTTTGTCTGTTGCACACAGTTTATTTAACAATATGATATAAGAAATGAGTTGGTACTTTACCATTCTATACAGTGATTGAATCTTCTTGAATTTTCTTATTTATAGTAATTATAGCACTTGCATGATTTACACTAGAATTGCTTTTCCTCATTTCAAGTTTCACATGGAAGGAAGAAAAGAATGCTCTTCTCTATTAACATTAGCATGGTCTAAGAGAGTGATCATCCCTATTTCTGTCTAAAACCAGTTTTATCAGAGAAACAAAGCAACAATTTCTACATCTGCAAGACAAGAGTTTGGCTTAAGCCAGTATGTATAGGTGTGAGTGGGTGTGTGCATGTGTGCACACAGGAGCCAATTCCTATTATCGTCCAGGGGTAATACTTGGAGAACGCCCACAGAGTTCACAATAGAAAAAATCTTCCCGCAACGTCAGAAAGTTGTTGGGATACATTATAAGCTTGCATTATTTCAGGAATCAGTTTCTGAATATTATTTTTCTTCTCACTTTTAAACATAAATGTTTAAAGTCTTGAAAATACAAATAAAAAATATGAATATAATGAACTTGTTTTTCCCGTTAAAAAAAGGCATGAGTCACCAGCAATGACAAAAAAATCCAAACAAAACCCCCCTCCCCCCAAAACAAAAATAAAATAAAATAAAATAAAAACAGAGAGAGAGAGAGAGAGAGAGAGAGAGAGAGAGAGAGAGAGAGAAAGAGAGACCAGATATTTAAATCAACTGGTTTTTAACAAAAAAATATATTCTTTGTATTGTTTCTTTAAACAGCAATCTACCCTTCCATGGCTTGGAAGTAGCAGTTCCATCTAGGAATAAAAAGAGCCTAGATGCTTGGATTTCAGTACAAAAGGTCCAAGAACATGAAAGGAAAAAAAGTGATGCTCTCACAATGCTACAAACCCTCCACAAACTTTTCTAGGGTATCTCCTGTGGTGTCACCGACCAGGGACAGCTCACTGGACAATGCACTCCTGTTGGGGGTATTCAGCTGTGGTAGCATTGCACTCTGTTCGGGGTTCCCCAAATGTCCCTGATCTATGGAGCTGGCCATGGTGACTGCAAGTCCTGGGTGGGGGGAACCAGTCTGGGGCGAGACGTGGTGTGGTGAAGGCTGGGGCTGTATCCGTGGTGATGGGCTGGAATGTGGAGGCTGGGACTGGGGCCGTGGAGACTGGACAGGGGCCGGAGACCGCACCTGGCTACTAAGGGATGTGGCCATTTGCTGGCCAGGAAGGTGCGAGGCCTGTGGCTGTCCTGAGAGCATGTGCTGCTGGGGGCTCATAGGGTTTGGCTGGCCTGGGGACCCAATCTGCTGCTTCATCTGCTGCTGCTGCAGAATCCGCTGCTGCAGGGCTTGCTGGATGTTGGGGGAGCTGTCTGTGCCCAGCCCAGGCTGCCCCATCTGGCCAAGCTGTCCCATCTGAGCTGCCATCTGACCCATGGAGCTGCCCTGCATGGGCAGGTGCTGCTGCATCCGCTGCTGCTGCATGGCTGGGGGGTAACCTCCAGGTCCTTGAGGCTGCTGGAACTGGCCGTGTCCTGCCATGCCTGCGGCCATGCCAGCACTACCCTGCTGTTGTTGCTGCTGCTGCTGCTGCTGCTGCTGCAATAGCTGCCTCCGCAGCATCTCTCTGTACTGCGGGTTCATACTCGCCATGCTGGGGTTGTGCCCTGGGTTCATGATGTTCAGTGCCTGGCCCTGGGGGTTCAGGCCTCCCATCGCTTGTTGCTGCGGAGGCACGCCGGGCCGTGGCCCACCGGCTTGCATGGTGTTCAGATTCTGCAGGCTGGGCTGCTGGTGTAGACTGGGCTGCGGCTGCAGGCCAGGCTGGGCCTGGAGGCCAGGCTGGGGCTGCAGGCCGGGCTGACTGGCCACGTACTTGGCTGTGCGCTGTTTGATGAAAGCTGCCATCAGCTGAGGGTTTGACTTGAGGATGTTGAGCACCTGCTGTTGCTGCTGCGGGGAGCTGGGAGACTTCAGGGTCCGCAGCAGGTCCTGCAGGGCGCCAGGCGAGATGCTCCGGGGTGGCTGCACACTAGGCATCCGAGGTCCAGCCACAGCTGGTTGGGCCTGCATGGACATCACAGGCCTGGGCATGCCCGGCATCGGCTGCTGCTGGGGGATGGGTGCCTGCTGCCACTGCCCAGGGGGCAGGTTTGGCATGACAGGCCCACTGACCTGGTTGGGTCGGGGCACGTTCAGGCCCACAGGGGCCATCTGGCTCACCGGGGTCACCATGCCTGTGCGCCCTGGGGGCATGCCATTGTTGATGTTCACCCGGTACAGGTGCTGCTGCTGCTGGGCCTCACGTTCAATCTGCCGGGCTGCCTCTACGGCTGCAGGAGGTGGCTGGGCAGGGGGCGGTGGAGCCGGCACTTGGTTGGTGGGCTTCCCAGTAGACACCGTGGTAGGAGGCTGAGTTCGAGCTACACTGGAGAAGCCGGCTGGTGACATACTCACAGGCGAGGGCTGAGGCTGGGTGGGGGGCTGTGGTGTCTGGGGTGTGCTGGGCTGCTGCGTGGGGGTCCCAGGTGGTGCTGAGGTAGGGGAAGGCAGACTCTGCTGAGGCACGTTGCGGGTGTTCATGGTGGCCATCCGCCGGCGCATGAGCTGTGCTTGCTGCAGGCGGTGCTGGATCTGCTGCTGACGGAGCTTGTGTTTGATGTTGAGGCAGAAGGGCACGGGGCATTTGTTTTCTTGGCAGTGTTTGGCATGGTAGCAGCAAAGGGCAATGAGCTGCTTGCACACTGGGCAGCCTCCATTGGTCTTGCGCTTACAGCCCTTGGTGTGCTGCACTACCCGCTTCATCTTCTGGCAGGATGGCAGCGAGCAGTTGGCGTTGCGGCACTGGCAGGCGTGCACCAGGGACTGGATGCAGCGCTGGATGCTCAGGCGCCGTGACTCCTGTGGGCTCTTGGACTGCGGCTCACCCTGGCTGCCACCCTCGTCGTCTAGGCCCAGCCCCCACTTCACCATCTTGTGGGTGTGGCTCTTTGTGTTGTAGCAGTTGATACAAAGGTCATAGTCCTGTGGATAAGGAAAGGGGACAGGCCAGCGTCAGCACACAGCCCAGAGTGACCACACATTACGGCCACCCCCGGAACCTTCACTTCTAGGAACTGCTCCACAGCAGAGAAGGCTCCAAAGACCACATGACCCATCTACTCGCCCTGCCCGTCCTCTTCCAGGGGCTCCTGGCCCTTCCCAGCCTGCTACCTAACTGTGTGAGCAGGTGCACAGGCTCGACACTGGGCCCCTTTTCCTTC
The DNA here is from genome assembly GCA_007922815.1 of Macrotus californicus. NCBI lineage: Eukaryota > Metazoa > Chordata > Mammalia > Chiroptera > Phyllostomidae > Macrotus > Macrotus californicus. The sequence continues at coordinate 4,820 of VMDR010002289.1, read as the reverse complement.
CTTCCTGTGCACCCAGGGACTGGCACACAGTCACTCTGCCCCGATGCCCGGTGTGGGAAGCCTGGCAGTGAAGGAATGACTGACTGCTGTAGTGCCCATTTCCTCCCAAGCACCATGTGAGTGTCTAAAGCACTACAGACCTGAGTTCTTAGAGACTGGCCCTCAATTCTTCAGGGCTGCTACTGGGGCTGAAAGGCCCTCACCAGGAGGAAGGCTCTGCGTTCAAACCACTGTGACAAAATGCCCCTCCCCCAGGTTTGTAAATGCTACCTACATCTGGAGATTGAGAAAACAGGTGCTAGAGCGGAGAATGGAGCCCTATGGCCAGGACTGATAATGTTTTCACAGAACGGACATGAACATCCCAGCAGTAGGAAATGAGAGGGAAAACAAGGAGGTTGAAGAAAGAAAAAAATATAAGATGAGGGCATTACGAAGGCCCTGCTCTCCCCCTCAGAGATCATGGAGAGACTCCTGTGGGGCCCATGACTACAGGGACTGTCCCAGATGTCCACACTGGCAGGAAAGGCGAGGGCGGGGTGAAAGCCTATGACTGTCTGCAAGGGGGTGATGGAGGGCCCAGAATAGCCTGATTCACCCCAGGTGAGGGACCCATCTATGCAAGTGACAGACTCTGCCCCTTCACACAAGGGCCAAGACCTCTACAGGGAGGAACCAGCATGGCACAGCCAGAAAACCCCAACCAGGACAAGGGAGAAGGGTCACCAACCTCCCACCACAGGGACCCAGGCTGTCAACAGGGAAGGGGAACCAGGAAGTGCTCTGGTGGGACCAGAGCTCTGCCAGCACCTCCCCTGCTCTCTCCACACCCTGCTCTGGTGCCACAAGGCCCGTGGGTGTGCCTGACACAGGGCTGGAGTTAATGACACACCAAATAAGAGAACAAGTGCCTGTGCTAGTTTCCATGTCCCGGACGAGTCAGTGCACGCTGACTCCCAGGAAGACCAGCCTGTCCTGCCAAGGGGCCAAGTGTGCCCTGGACACACGACAATGGCTCCACTGTCAGTTTTGTCAGGACCAGACCACACTTTGGGAAGGGAGACTGGCTTCTTCTTATCTTGAATGTCTGCTGTTGAGCCTAGTGTGGGCACACAGCTGGAACCCAACCTATAAGAGTTAGACCCTCTTATTTGTGAACTAAAACAATAGTCTTACAAACAACAGTGCCCTGAGAGAACCAGGCCATTCTCCTCCCACCATCAGGCAATGCCAACTGTCTAACAGTTCAACCTAAAATGAGAATGCACAGACCAAAGAGGACTGGGGAGGAGCCAAGGGCTCCCCACACTCATGGACCACGTAGCTCTGCCAGAACTTCCGTCAGAACGCAGACACAGGGAGGGAGGTGTGGGCCTACCTCGCACACAGTGCAGTGCCAGCGTGTCTCCACGTGATGCTTGCACTCATTGCAGGTGTAGACAAAACGGTCTTGGCCCTGGGTGTGCAATTCCACCAGCATGCACAATGTGGACCACTTGGACCGCCTCAGGGAGGAGAACTCCCAGTGCTTGTCCCTGGCGAGGGTGAGGAAGGCATCACGCCCATCCATGAGGTCACAGCTGAGCAGGGGGTCAGGGTCAACAATAGGGGGCAGTGTGTTGATGACAGGCCCGGCATGGAGGTGGATCACAAAGAAGACCTGCAGGAAGAAGAGCAGGAGGATGTCAACCCACAGAGAGCAGTGCTGAGGAGGTCTGGCCCTGCAGGACCCAAGGCTACCACCCCAGCCTACAAAACTCAGGCTGTGCTAAGCCCGACACACCTGCTATCCCAGGTGTGTCAAAGGCCCAACTCCTTGGGAATGAACTGACTTGGTAATGCACTGTGTGGTGTTACCCAACCAGTCAGCTCTGCCTTCTAGGGGCTGGTCCCAGCCCGCACAGCACAGTGGAAAGCACCTGAAAGAGTGCCACCATGCTTTCGTCCTGCCCTTGGCCACAGGCAGGGCTGTGGTTTGTCGGTAAACCCCCTCCTTTATCTCGGCCCACAAGGGCACAAATGCCAGGCTCTGTAGCCTGCCCTGCATCTCACCTCTTTGTGCTTCTCCATGGTGGCGTAGAGCTTCTGGGATAAGTCATTGGACACATTGGGCATACTAGGTTTCTTCTTGTTGGCCCGGCTGATACTGCTTTTATTCTTGTTGGTTTTCTTGTTGTTCTTTTTCTTAGCATTCTTGCTGTCACCCTGGCTGCCCTGCAACAACATGCAAAGGTGTCAGATAAGCCCAGCCTCCAGCTGGGACTCCCAACTATTGGCCCTGGGTACTGCAGGAAGCCCAGCCTAAGGCTGGAGACCACTGGGCAGACCCCTACCTGCATGGGCTGTAAACACACTGCTGCCTTCAGGGAAACTGCTGAGGAAAGGTGATGAGGATGGAAGCAGGGCTTATGCACTCAGCTGAAACTCAGTGGGCACAGTGGTGATACATAAAGATAGAGCAAGCGTTGCCTGAGCCATGAGGGACAAGATCACATACTTCTTGAAGGAAGGATACCAGGATACTAGGTTGGAATCTAACAACTGAGGGAGAGGAAGTAATTTTTCACTGTTCCACATGATTTCACTGGATACCTGCAGTTCCACAGCATAGCTTGTACGTTCAGTGGTTCATTCTATGCCTCACAAAGGCTCCAAACACCCACCATGTGTGGGAGACACGGGAAAGGTGCCAATGAAGAACTGACTGTATGGCTAGGAGCAGGAACTTGAAAGTGGCCCATCCAAGCACTAAGCAAGGCCACATGAGGGCAGGACACCTCCCTGACCCTGCTACCACTGCCCAGGCACGCTCAGGCCTGAAACCTACCATCAGTGCTACAAATGGCTTAAGACTGAGGGGTTCTCCTGCTTAGTTAAAACTTTCCTACTCTGGAAAGAACTCAAGGTCTTATTTAGGTTTCAAGGTGGGAATGCTCACTTGCTCTGGTCCAAAGAACTTCATTTATAACAAAGGGAGGGAGAGAAAGGACAGAAAGGAAGAGGGAAGAAAAGAGGGAGGAGGGAAAGAAGGGGAAGGGGGAGTCGGTGAGGGAGAAAGAGAGATTCCCTCTCTTTCTGGGTGCTGAAAGGAGTGCTACTCTCGGGGAAGCTCAGTTGCACATCACCCCCACCCCCACCCCCACCCCCACCCCCACCACCGAGGCATGTCTGAAAAAGAACGAGAGGAGCCTGAGGAGCCTTGACAACTTACTGAAATGTGGACCCAGATCAGAAAAGGACACTGGTAAGACTTCCAGCCAGGATGGAAGCCTAGGTGGACACACTGCCTCCTCGCACAAGCAAAGGAGGAAAAGGACAAATTTAAACACAAAAAGCAACCAGAACTGACAGAAAAGTAAACTGTATGACAGTCCGACAACCAAGGAGTTAAAGAAGAAACATTCATCCAGACTGGTAGGAGGAGCAGAGACAGGCAGCCGGGCGGAAAGGACTCGTGGCACAGTAGCAGCTGGTGGACAAGGTGAGGTGGTAGCTGGCAGACCCAGCAGTTCTACACCCATGTGTGTATAAACCGGGAGGGACAGCTGGGGAGTGAGACAGGTCACACAGCCCAGGGTCTGAGCCTGGGGAAATAAAGCCTCTCACTTCTGACTGAAAAAACCTGTGGGGACTCATGTGGCAGTGGGAAAAACTCCCAGCCTCACAGGAGAGCTCGTTGGAGAGACCCACAGGGTCCTAGAACATACACAAGCCCACCTACCTGGGAATCAGCACCAGAAGGGCCCAATTTGATTGTGGGTAGTGACTGAAAACTGGCAGAGAGCTGAGGAAGTGGCATTGTTCCCTCTCAGACCACCTCCCCCAAACAACATCACAACACAGCAACGTGGGTTGCCAACCCTGGTGAACACCTAAGGCTCCGCCCCTTACTATGTAACAGGTGTGCCGAGACAAAAAAAATGGCCCAAGTGAAAGAACAAATCAAAGCTCCAGAAAAAATACAACTAAATGACAAAAAGAAAGCCAACCTATGAGATACACAGTTCAAAACACTGGTAATCAGGAAGCTCACAAAAACAGTTGAGTATGGTCACAAATCAGAGGTAAAAATGAAGGCTATGAAAAGTGAAATAAAGAAAAATGTACAGGACACCAACAGTGAAGGGAAGAAAACCAGGATTCAAATGAATGGTGTGGACCAGAAGGAAGAAAGAAATAGTCAACCAGAACAGAAGAGACAAGAACTCAAAAAACTGAGGAGAGGCTTAGGAATCTCTGGGACAACCCAAAACATTCTAACATGTGAATCATAGGGGTGCCAGGAGAAGAGGAAGAGCAAGAAATTGAAAACTTATTTGAACAAATAATGAAGGAGAACTTCCCCAATCTGGCAAAGGAAACAGACTTCCAGGAAGTCCAGGAAGCTCAGAGAGTCCCAAAGAAGTTGGACCCAAGGAGGAACACACCAAGGCACATCATGATTACATTACCCAAGATGAAAGATAAAGAGAGAATCTTAAAAGCAGCAAGAGAAAAGGAGACAGTAACTTACAAAGGAGTTCCCCTTAGACTGTCAGCTGATTTCTCTTGAAAGAAACCTTGCAGGCAAGAAGGGGCTGGAAAGAAGTATTACGTGTCATGAAATGACCTACATCCAAGATTACTCTATCCAGCAAAGCTATCATTTAGAATGGAAGGGCAGATAAAGTGCTTCCCAGACAAAGTCAAGTTAACGGAGTTCATCATCACCCAGCCCTTATTATATAAAATGTTAAAGGGACTTATCTAAAAAAAAAGAAGATGATCGAAACTATGAACAGTAAAATGACAACAAACTCACAGCTATTAACAACTGAACC
>VMDR010002288.1:0-95613 GCA_007922815.1 Macrotus californicus | reverse complement strand
TCTGGAAGGTAATTTCACTTAACCCTACTATATGATTTATTTTGGCTGCAGATGTTAGATAAAAATATGACAAACATGTTAAACCTATGTCTATATAGTTTTTAAAATTTTGAATATAATGTTTATTGTACATAATTGCTCAATATTGGATTCTTTAGCTGATCTATTACAGATAAGGCTGTTTTTGCCTTAATTCTATTTCTCAGAAGGATGTTCATGGTATAAGAAATGTGTTAAGTTAGCCTGGCAGTCTTGTCTGCGGGTTATCGCCTTTTCTTCTCAGTGTTTTATTTTGGAAGAATGTTGCAAAAATATTATTTCCCTTTTTCTTTCATTCAGCTTTTGGACCATGAAAGATTCGTTAGTTAAAGTCAAGCTATTGGCAATTTTTTGTGTGTGAATAATTTTTTTATACACTCATTGTGAGATTTTACTTCTATGTCATAAATGCATTCATTACTGGCAAAAAAAGTCAGTGTTTTAAGTTCTTTCATAAAAAGATGATTTTTATGTGATTCCCTAAGAAAGTCCTCCTCTGACACTTGTCTGTTTTTACACAGGTCCTCATGCGGACACCGCCAGCGGATGCCAGAACTTGCAGTGTGGTTTTCGAGCCTGCTGCCGCTCTGGCGAATGACCCTTGACTTCTGACTTTTGTCTACTTCGTTTAGCTGAGCAGGCTTCCTTTCATGCACTTTACTTGTAGCACATTTCTTGTGCTAACCATCCCTTTTTTGAGTGTGACTTGCTTTGACCCTATTCCTTTCAGCCCCAGAAACCTTCATTTACCAGTGACTTGTACAGTGTTGTTTCCCTTGCAAATCTTATTTTTGTTTTAGAAAGGGATTAGGTCTCTTCATAAGAATAAGGATAGTTTTATCAGCTTTCTTTTAAATTGAATGCTTTGAAAATAATGTCACTAATGCCTTGCCATTTAAAGCATTTTTTAGATTATTTGGAGTTTTAGTCAGTGGGGGTTATTGGTTCTCTTTCTGTATAAACACTGCACCAGGCTTTGCAGGTCTTTTCAAACACACACTGCTGAAGTTTTATTTTCAGAGACTGCACATTTTGGAAATCAGTCTCTTTTTCCATGTTTCCTTTATTTGAACAATTCTCAGAGGGCCAATTCAAACATACCCACATACAAGATTCTTTAAGAATATAGAACAAATTGGCTTCTTGGTGGTAGCTCAGTGAGCTGGCAAAACACCAGTTTATTTGTATTAGCTTCTTCTAAGAACCCCCGTTCTACCACTATCCCTAAATTGTCAAATTTGAGAGGGATTTTTAAAAATTCCACAATCATTTGAAGAAATGTATAAATAAAATCTACTTTGAGGACTTTACCAAGTAATTTCTTTTGTGTTTTGATTTTATTATAAATCTCAATGCAGGCTTAATTTAGTGTGAAATAGGATTAAATATTTCAACTCCCATGAAATCATGACCTTGGTAAACAGTTATAGACAGATAATTTTGTTGAGCTGAATTGTCTTTTTGAAATTAATTATGCAGTAGTCAAAATTTGAATTTGTAAGCTTATCTTCATTGCTGTGGGAGTGGAGACCTGACTGAGAAAGGTACATGTTGAGTCAGTTTTACACAACGCTAAGTATACTTTCATGTCACAGAGAAGAGAACAGTGGGCACATGCCATCGAAATACGTGCAGGCCTGTGGAGGGGGAAGCAGCCTCGTTGTCTGTCGTCCCAGGTACTGTTTGTGCTGTGGGAATGGGACAAGTTGGAGAGACAGCAGGGATAGGGAGACAGGTTTCAGTGCAGGCTCAGAGAAAACTCTGTCTTGGAGCTGCGTAAAGATGAAAACAGAATTGTTTGGTGGGCATATAAATAAGAATTCACACATGCATGTTCCACTAACATTTGAATTAAACACTCTTAAGGGAAGATCAGCTCTAAAGCATGGACATCTAATGACTCTGAAATTTTACCTTCCTCTGAGGGCTCTCATTTTGATTCCACTCCTGTTAACATTTTTAAAATAGTGGACTCACCGAACTCCCTGGAAGGGCGGCTGTCTGAGCAGACCACCTTACGTTCTGAGTTCACAGCTCCTAAACTTGTGTGGCTGTGTCTTTTGTGGCACCACTGCATGTTGTCTTATCCTTTAAAGTGTGGCCTAAGCACAAAGTGAAAAACCATTTCTTGATTCTCTTAGAGAACTTGAAGGGAAATTTGAGCATGTGGAATAGTTACGGGGCCAGAAGTTTTACTTTGTAAGGTTGACGCTTTTGTAGTTATTGTATTTTCATTTCTCTAAATGTTTAGTAAAGTTTGTTTGAAACGCTGACATAGGCACTATTTCAGGAAAACAAACTACACGAATTTTCCTGCGGTGAGTGCCATCCAGTCCTGTACTTCGTCTTATTGTCAGTACTCACATGAGCTCTGGTAAAACTACTCATCTGTAACCATGCCCTGGGGCATCCCAGGAGGACTAAAGTTCATCTCCCATGTCATCAGAAAACGGCATAATATTTTGGGTGTAAAAGTATGATAATACTTAAATAAAAAATAATAAATGGTGTTTCAGGACTTGGCTTTAAATGTATCCTTTTAAATTAATTAATTTGAGCAGCTAATTTCCCCAGGGGTTCCAGGTAATTGAGGTGCCTCCCTTTTGCTTTGTCCTGTGCTGCTTAATGTTAGCAAACTGTTAAATAGGACTTGGCAGGCTGGAGCCAGACTGACTTTGGTGTCAGCCCCTTGTCATGTGGAAACTGTTTTTCTGCTGTCTACCTGCCCACTGACTGCATGGGGAGACAGCAGAATCTGCATGTCATTTTTGTACATTATTTCTGTTTCATTATTAAGGGGATGGTTAATATTTAATGATACACTGCATATACTTGGTTTAAATTTATCTTTGGTTTTGTGATTGATTTCATTAATTATTGAAACTGTTCATTCTTAGAATAAAATGTAACAGTTAATGTAAGTGCCTTGTAGTTGCTGACAAATGTCAGGTGTTCGGTGCCGGACAGTGTCCTAAGTGTAGTTGACCTTGAACACGTTGGGTTTCAACTGTGTGGCTCCACGTGTTTGTGGATTTTATTCAATAAATACCTGTTTTGGACCCGTAGTTGGGGGCCTGTGGATGTGGAGGGCCATCTGTACACGTTGGTCTACACCATTTTACATAGGGATCTGAACGTCCATGGATTTGGGTATCTGGGGAGGGGTCCTCAAACCAGTCCTCCGTGGGTTCCAAGGGACAAGTAAGGTTTTTGGGAGTCACAGGTTTTATGCAAACTTTTCTTGGGGGGCTGGTGCCCCAACCCCTGTGTTGTTTGAAGGTCAGCTGTACTTCGTATGTCCCGACTTCTTTCATTGTTATGACAGCGTGATGAAGCAGGTAGTGTAATTATTGCGATCTTTCTATGGGGAAAATAAGTAACAGGTCAAGTGAGCTGTCCATGAATTCCCAGCTCTTAAGGGGCAGAACTAGGATTTCTCTGGAGTTCATGTTCTTAACCACTATGCCACTCTGTCTCTGTTGTTGCATTGGTAATGACTATTAAGGGTCAGTCCTCAGGAGAATGGAGCTAAAAGTGAAAGCTTTTCCTTAATTTGGTTCCTCTGTCCTTGTTTTGTTTTTAAGTGATACCCTATTCCAGGCACATCAGTTGTTCTCAACTGGAGGCGAAGGATGTACTGGAATCTAGTGGGTAGGGAGGCAGGCCATGGATGCTGCTAAACACCTCAGAATGCCCAGGACAACTCCCCCACAACAAATACTTCCATGACCCAAAATGTCAGTAGTGCTAATGTTGAGAACTCATGCTTTATGTATTTGTTTTGTATGTATCTTTCCATGTCAGCACATACATTTAAACCCTCTTGCCCTAGCTCGTGTGGCTCAGTGAATTGAGTGCTAGCCTATGAACCAAAGGGTCCCTCACTGGTTCGGTTCCCAGTTGGGGCCCATGTCTGGGTTGTGGACTGGGTTCCTCCTTGGGGGCATGCAAGAGGCAACCACATACCCATGTTTCTCTTCCACTCTTCCTCCCTTCCCCTCTCTCTAAAAATAAGTAAAATCTTTTAAAAAATTTAATAAGACTTTCCTCCTAATGTGTCTAAATTGAACCCAGGTTTGAAGAGTCAGTTTGAAAAATAAATAAATCCTCTTCAGTGGCTTAGAATATTTCATCTGTCTTAGTCAGTTTGGGCTGCTATAACAATACCATAGACTGAGTGGGTTAAGATTTATTTCTCACAGTTCTGGAAGCTGGGAAGTCCGAGGTCAAGGTGCTGGCCAGTCTGGTTTCTGATGAGGGCTCATTCTGGTTTGCCAGTCTTCGCATTGCAGCCACACACAGCCTAGAGAGAGGAGGCAGGCTCTCTCCTGCTCTTACATGGACACTAATCCCATCTTAAGGGCTCTTCTTTCATGACCCAATTAAGGCCTCATCTCTAAATACCATCGACAGAGGCATTGCAGTACCACTTTCACATAGGAATTTGGGGGTGAGGTGGACACAGTCTTTCAGTCCACAACAGTGTCTTAATTTTTTAAACTACTTCCCTTTGGATGAAAAGTTAAATATATTCTCCCTCTCCCTTAAAATGCTATGTTACTTCAATCAGTGGGTATATGTGTTTGTGTATGTGTGTGCATGTGTGTAGTTGCTTAGTATTTCTGTGGGATATGGTTTTATGACATATTCAGCATTAAAAATAAACAATTTTATATTGCAAAGTTGTTCCTCCTTCCCTCAGAAAAATAGTTTTGCTGGGTCTTAAAAGTATGGTTGATACTTTGCTGGGCAGGCAGAGAAGAAGGGCTTCCAAGTAGGAGGTGAGCAAGTACAAAGGCAGGGTGCTGTGTAGCTAAGAGTGTAAGGGGGACCTGGGGGGTCACCAAATTTTCAGGTCAAAGTGGCAGAGACAAGGCAGACTACTAGATAAAAACACTTTTTGAACAGTTTGAAAATTTTATTTGCAAATCTTTTCTTGTGATGCGATTGATCAATATCACTTAAAAATATTCTCATATCCTAATTATACTTTTACCTGATAGAAAAAGTATACAATGAAAACATCACCTGTTACGTATGAGGGAGGCAACATAGATCCAAACAGAGAAAACGTTTTTGGGATATGGGTGGATATACACAGCTAGAGCAAATTCAACACTAGGAACATCTATGTTATGTACTCCGGTGCTATACACAGCTTCAATTAAAGGCTTCAGTTCCGAGTAGGGCATGTGAAGGGGAAATCCAGAGAACTGAAGGAGGAAAAAAAACAAACCAAATTTTAATTCTTCATTCTTAATAAAAAGTCTTTCTGGATCTCACAGTTACTTAGTTCTGTTTTTCTGTTCAGCTGTATATTAGCAATACAGAAAATGGAGTGAGGCTAAATGTCTTTTTTAGTCGTTAGTTGCCAGCATTTTGAGTTGGTGTATGACACCCATTAGTCACCCTCCACTGTTACCTTCCCTCTTCCTGATAGCCCCTAGTTTGCACAGTAACCCCTGTAACTTTGGGGTCTAGATTAAGCTAATCATTGCATTCTACGCCCATGGCTGCAGTGATTCTTTGCAGGGATGGGCATGTGGTCGGAGGGAGTCTCAAAATGAATTGCAGGAAATTTGCTAGCACTCAGCACTCAGAGGCTCCCTCCTGCTTCGGCAGTCCATGTGCATGTCTAGTGTTTGGGAGTCCTGCCTGGATCTGTTCAAGCCTTATGGGACCACGGGAAAAGCCAGCTTGTGGGGGATGCCATCACGTGGACAAGGGCTAGAGGTACTCATCTCTAACTTTTACTTAATAACTCAGTAACTTATTTTCACTGCTCAAGGCTGTTGGACCTAAGTGTTCTGTCACTTGAGAACATCCGGGCTGAAAACCTGACCTTAAAAGTTAAAAGATATGTTTAAGTCAGTGATTAGAATCGAGTGTCCAGCTTCACACTGTTTGGCCGCCAATGTGTATGTACTGTCCTAGTTTGAGACTGCTGTCAGGGTTTAGCCACCATGGACACGGCACTATCAACAGTCAGTAGACAGGGTATATTGTCTATGAATGAGAACTTCTCTTAGCAATGAAAAGTAATTAGTATAAAATTGTATCCTTTTAAAAAATCTGATTGAGAATGGTTGCTTTCACCTTTATGCACACTTGAGTCTAACATGAATTAGATTGTTTCATTTTATTTAATACTTGCAACGTATTTTATAAAAGTTATTTTTTTCCAGAGGATCACCTTATTAAAAACTGATTTTTCATTTTAAAGAGGTATTTTGCTATTTGATGATATGTTAATTACTGAGATTTGAACTTTAAACTTTTTTTAATGTTCAGCCAAGGACACTTTCTCATTGGTTTTAGAGGGAGAAAGGGACAGAGAAGCATTGATGTGAGAAAGAGGCACTGGTTGGTTGTCTTCCTTACGTGCTAGGACCTGGGATTGATCCTGCAGCCTTTCAGTTATCAACAATGCCCCAGCCCGCTGAGCCACCCAGCCATGGTGAGATTTGAACAGTTAATTACATTTTTTAGTCTGTGCTACTTCATGCATGTACTTTGTAGTGCAATGTAGGATTTTTTAAAACTTATTTTTCAGTTACGGTCTACATGTAATACCATTCTGCACCAGCTGCAGATAGATGCACAGCAAAGTGGTCAGAAGCCATGCATTTCACAGGATGGTTCCCTTACCTCCTCAAGCACCCACCTGGCCCCATCCCCTGTTGTCTTGATGTTATTGCCCGTATTCCCCATGCTGCAGTCCATATATCTGTGGCTGTTCTGCAACTACCCATTTCTACTGCTTAATCCCTTTACCTTTTCCACCCAGCCCCCCAGCCACCCTCCCCTCTGACAGCTGTCAGTCTGTTCTCTCTCTCTATGAATCTGTTTTGTTCATTAGATTCTAAGTGAAATCTGGTATTTGTCTTTCTCTAACTGGCTTATTACACTTAGCGTAATACCCTGTAGGTCCATCCATGTGGTTGCAAAAGTATGATTTCCTTTTTTTTTTTATGGCTGAGTAGTATTTCATTGTATAAATGTTACCACAGCTTTTTTATCCACTCATTTACTGATGGGCCAGTGCAGGAGTTTTGATGCCAAAACACACTGTGGGGCAATTTCCCATTTGAAACAAGGAAGTCCACAGGCTCAGCCGAGAAGTGTGTGCTTACCCGGTAGTCCCCCAGCTGCCTCAGCAGTTCTGCTCTGTGGTCGTCTTCTACATCCTCGCCTCGGCTGGTTTCTAACAGAGGCAGGAAGTGGCGCAGCGTGGAAGTGCAGTACCTGTTCCACCGAGTCAGGTGCCGTGGCCTCCAGTCCATGATTTTTTCTTTTAGTATTTTCTCAATCCTGTTCGTAAAAAATAAACTCCATTTGTTCTTCTCTCCCTCCCTCCCTGCCGTTCCTTCCTTATTTGACTTTTCCCTTATGGACAAAAACCCACTTTGTATGCAGTGGGGATTCAGGTGATTACATAACCACATTTTTCTTGGTGGTGGTGTCCCTTACTAGGTGCAGTTGCTACTTAATATGAGCTAATCCCTGAGGATTCAGAAATTAACACAAGTGATCCTTGCCCTGAAGGGTTGTATATGGTTGGGATGGGAAATAGACCAATGAGTAGAAAGGACAGGGTAACCGAAGGACCATAACAGATGCTTGAAGTGGAACACAAGTGGGAGCACTGAGTAATTGGGATAACTAAATTCAATAGTATCAGCCAACGGTCTGTCGTCAAATCCTAGGCTGGTGTAGTTCAGTGGGTTGAGCACTGGCCTGTGAACCAAAGGGCTGCTGGTTCAATTCCCAGTCGGGGCACGTGCCTGGGTAGGCCAGGTCCCTGGTTGGGGGCTTGTGAGAGGCAACTGTCCACACATTGATGTTTCCCTCTCTTTCTCCCTTCCCATCTCTAAAAATAAATACAATCTTTTTAAAAAGGCGTATTATCATGAAATGTTTTATCACTTGTTCACTGGTAACATATATAAGACAAATTAGACCCAGGCATAAAGGGTGGGATTTGTGCTGAAAGCTTCAAATAGGCTATGGATGCCGCATACTGATTGCTTCCTCTGTGCCTTCTATTCATGAGAATTGTTGTTCTGAATTGCCCTAAAACTGCCTTTAAAATATCTATCATTATTGCAACTCAAGTTCTGGTGTCTTGCTTTATAGTTAATGTGGATATTGGGTCCAAAGGATGTGAAGTTTAAACGCAGAATGAAAGAAAACAGCTACCCTTTATCCACTAGGTACTGTGCCAGTGCTTTGTATACGTTATTTAATCCTAACAATCACCCTAGGAGGTAGGGGAATACTGTCCCAATTTTACTGATAAGGGGACATTCTGAGACAGGATAAATGACTTGATGATGGCAGGGGAGCTGGCATTTGAACTGAGGCGCCCTGTCAGTTCTGAAGTGTCCTGTGCGTCCCTAACCACACACAGGTGTAGGGCCCAGCCAGCCTCCTGCTCAGCAGCTCTAGGACCCCCTTCTCTTTTGGCATATGCATAACACATATCTTTGTGTTGGGTTTCAAGATGGTCTGAGCAAGAATTGCCTTGCACTTCTCATCAGTGTTGCAAAACTAGATGATGTGAGTCTAATCAATAGTATCCTGAAGCTATTGGAAGAGAGAGTTTTTTGGCTAGGTGAGGATCCCAGATAAAGCTTTATTTGACATCGAGAGTAAATTGATGCTTCCTAGGAGTAGTACCTCAACCCAGGTCATGTTAATCTTATGTAATTGACATGATGCTCTTCACAGAACTTGATGCAGTAGAAAGGGCATGCTGGCTCTGAATTCAGGCCTGATGGGGCTTAGAGCTCCCCTAACCCTCAAGTGTGTGGCCCTCTCTGAGCCTCAGTTTCCACATTTGTGAAACTGGCAGAGTAAGTTCTATTTTGCAGGGTTATAAGGATTAAAGGGACTCAAATAGGTATAAACCTTCCCTGTGTCTTAGGTTTATAAATTAGCCAAAGCTCAGTAAGCCACTAATTGGACAAAGAGGCATATGTAAGCTGAAGATTATATGTCGGAACAAGACCCATAAAAACATGATGCTGAACTCTAATCTGAGGCAGAAGTTTTGGAGAACTGCCTAGCACCGCTGCAGTTTCTGTTTGTCCCACACTGTGCTGATGCTAACCTCTCCGTTTGAGCCACGGGATTTAGAGATCACACCTGTACTTGGGGTCTATAAACATGCATTAAAATTTAACTGCTCAAATTATTTCATATTGCCCCAGGCTGAGAATCGTCCAGTTTGGAATTACACTCCTGGTGACGGAGTACTTGGGAATTCAGGGTATCACCTGACCTGTCTTGTAGCTCGGCTGCGGCCGCTTTGTCAGTGCCCTGGTAAATCAGCTCTTCTGGCTGTAAAGAGGAAGTAGTTCAGAAATTCTAGAAATCATTTACACCTAATTTGAATAGCTGCACATCCTTTTCTAAATCTTTAAATTACGAGATCTTAGACATTCAATCAGATATAGGGAATGATATAACCAATGATGTACGTAGGACCCATCTTTAGGAAATCATCACAAATAAATTGTAGTGCCGTGTAGTTCTTCCTCAGTTTCCCTTCGCTCTTGTCACAGAAGTAACCGTGACCTGCATTTGTTTTCTAGCACTTTTCATTCAACATGCATAAAGTACCTGCTGTGTGTCAGGCACTTTTATAGGTGATGGGCACATAGCGGTGAATAAAAACCCCTGCCCCCGTGGTATTTACATCATAGTCGGTGGAGATAGACCAATTAATGCGTTTATGATTTTACTGTAGACATGTACTGTATGTTTTCTAAACTATCATAATTTTATATGGTGAATGTTGCTTTTTCCTCTTAACATTCTATTTAGAAATAATAGCAAAAACATTTTTAGAATGCTTACTAAAAGTAATATTGATTTGTTTGCTCAACATTTATAAAATACTCTGCTGCGTGCTGTAATTTATCCCTAGTCTGTTCCAGATCTTGGGCTGTTGCAGACATTGTTCCTGTGAAAAGTCTTGTATGTGTCTGTCACCTTGTACACACCTGGAATTTCTCTAGGACAGTGTTTTTTAAACCTTTTTTTAAAACAGGTTTGATCACAGTGAAAAACACATTTTATATTACACACCCAGCATACACATATATGTCCAGCTCTCAAACAAAAGTGGTAGTAAACAGTTCTTATGCTTACTACTTGAAGTCTACTACTGGGACCCCTTTATGTTGATTTTATGAGTAGTTCATGCTATGAAATTAATTTAGTGAGCTGACACCACAATTTTAAAAATTACGTAGAATATATTTTGTGATATTTATGTCATGGGATTCTTTACGTCAAAATGTTTTCTTTCATATGTGTGTATGCTGGTTCTTGATGTGATGGTTATTTCTTATTGTGAGTTGGGCTCAGCTAAGTTTGAAAAACAAATAGTATTTTAGACAAAATATTTAGGAGTAGAATTAAGGGTCAAAAAATATCTGGCTACCCAGTACAGTGACTTCAGATTCTTTTCTTGCTTTGTGTACATTTGATTGTTATTAACAGAATTATACCTGGACACTGGAAAGGCCAGGGTATGGAAGGCTTCTTGAAAAGAAAGATTTCCACAGCTTGGGTTTGGTGACGTCAAAATTTATCCTTAGTGGTGAATCATATCGTTGAACGTTAAACCAAATCTGAAAAAGATAAGACTCAATTAGTGCATGTATGTGTGTGCATGTGCATGTGCATGTGTGTATGGAGAGGGATATCCTTGCTTTACACAGAACCCTCCCTGGTGAAATGGCCTCCCAGACTGGGCGCAGCCAGAATCACCTGCTGGCACCTGGAAATCTCTCTTAAAAAAAGAAAGAACAAAACTCAGTTTTCTCAGGTGATAACTCAGAGTGCTATGAGGTAGACATTGTAAACTCTATTTTGGAAGAGAAAACGACAGAGCCAGGACACAAACTCAGGTCCTCTGAGTCTTTAACTTCTTTCTGCTGCTTTGTAAGGTGACAAATTCAACCAAAACGTTATTATTTAGGACAACTACGGAACTATGCTTGATACTACATTTCTTTAAATGGCATATATGTGTATAAAAGTTTTGGATATATATTTATTTAAGTAGGTCAATTTTTAGAAAATAAAGCCACAGCCAACCATGTTCAAGAGGAGATGTCAATACTTACGTTATCGGGACCTATTAAACAGCCCACACTTTTTAAGGGACAGAATGTGTCAAACTGCCCGTAGAAATGTCCACTGCAGGGATTCCATATTAAGTAGTGACTTTGCTCTCGAGTCAGCACGTAGGCAGTTGGGCCCTGAAGGAAAACAGCCATTAAAAGAGTTTCCAACTGATTATGCAATTAAGGTCAGGAGTACTTTGTACAAATAATTTACCATTTTAGCTGGACTCCTAATATTTAAAATCCATGGCTAATGGTGAAAATTAGTTTGAAGCTTAGGTTGCGCTGGATTTAAAATAAAATTGGTGTCTGCAGTTCTTGCACCTGCTAAGAGTGCCGGGTGGTGACCCAGCAGGGCAGCAGCTGTGCTGCACGGCCATAGACAGTAGCTTGAGATCGGCTGGAGGGCGATTATTAGTGGAAGAAGCACTGCATTTTCTTTTTTGAAAAGAGCAACACTGCCTGTCGAGTATTTAGCAGGTTGATTATATCCGAATACTACTTTTTTAAAGGATATTTTACTGATTGTGCTATTACAGTTATCCCATTTTTCCTCCTCTGGATTTCCCTTTACCCTGCACCCCTCCCACCACTTCTGTTTCTGATACCGTAATATCTGATGCGCATTTATGATTATGTAAATACAGAGAAGGTAATTTGACAAGATACCTACCCAGCTGTTAGCAGCGACCACAGCTGGGATCAGGGGTGGAGCCTGAAGAGGGACTTCACTTTCTGCCTCGAATAACTGCACTGTCGGATTCTTTTTTACAGTGAGCACTTAACTCGTGTTTGCCCCTGTATAGTTCCACTGTGTGCTCAGAGTTGTGAAGTGACTTGATTAGAGTCACACAGCTCAGGAGCAGTGGGCAGAGCCTGAACCCAGGCCCTGTGTCTTCCTAGCCCAGTGTCCCTTTCCTCTCAACAGGCTGTCTGGAAGTTACTGATGGAGAATGCGTTAGGGTTCAGAGATGATGCCGCCTGCCCAGCAGCAGCCTGTGCTATTTAATTCCTAGAGGACTCCTAGAACCCTGCCGCCTCTTTTTGAAACACTTTTTGGATGAGCTGTTTCAGTCCATGTGAATTTTCTAAACTTGGACCCAGAGTTACACCAAGGTGCCCCAGATGTAGGGATACTTGCCTAGAGCTGGGGAAACAAATTCTAGCAGTCACTAAGTGTCCAGTCTAACAAAACAATAATATCAAAAGGCAGCTGCTAACATTCTTTGCTCCTGTGGTTACCTGCCTTGTTCCCTTTGTCTGTGGGTTGGAGAGGAAGGAGAGATTGCCAACCTTTCCACACCTCTGATCCCCTTCCCTCTTCCCTGGATGACACTAGGTCACGAGGGAATCAGAATTCTTAGTAACACGGGCAGGAGAAGGCTCATACTGAACAGGCAGAGCTAGGTGAGGCTGTGTGCGAGAAGGGCTTCAGGTTTGCCAGAAAACAATCTGAAATGTGCAGGGCTCAGTACTCGGGTACCACTGAAGACCGTTCCGTGCCTTATCACTGGTTCTCTCTGCTGTTACGGAATCTCTGGGCCCCTGTCTTAACAACTCCAAACATAGTTCTGAAAATCAGTCGTCCTCTTTATGATCAGGACGGAACAACTCGGCGGGGCAGCTGCACTGCTCTGTCAGAGCCCGCCCACGCGGCCTTACCTCTGGAATAGCATTGCCCATCACGAGCCAGGCCTTTTTACCCAGGGAGAGGAAATAATTACACAGTAAGACTGCGTGCTCTTCTTCATCTCCTGCCAGGAGGTCCAGAAATTGCTGACAAAAAGAAAGGAATTACGTTGCAGTGACTGATGGCTTCATTCAGGATTAGATGCACAGGGTGTTAAAAAGTCGTCGTTGAAGTTAGTGCCTTAAAATATATGACCCATTTTTTAAATCTATCCCCAAATTTTGGTACTATGTTTTAATTCATTTTTTCAAAAAGCAGTTTTAGTGGACATGGTGCTTTCTCAAGACATTGAAGACATGAATTTCTAGAATTGACTAATACTATGGGGTGGGGGAGATAAATTTCAAATTTGTACATTTCATTCTGACTTTATGTATGACAGCTTGCTATGTGCTGAACATTTTTTAAGGTTATCAGTAAATTTCTAAAAACATCTTACTGATTTTAGAGAGGAAGAGGGAAGGAGAGGAACATCAGTTTGTTGGTCCACTTACTCATGCATTCATTGGGTGCTTCTTGTATGTTCCCTGACTGGGGCTTGAACATGCAACCTTGGAGTATCATGATGATGCTCTAACCAACTGAGTTACCCGGCCAGGGCTAAAGCCTTCATTTTAGAGCAGGTAGGTTCACAGCAAAGTTGGGAAGACGGTACAGAGATTCTCCATCTAAGCCCTGCCCCCACATGTGCACAGCCTCCCCTCAACGTACCCCACCAGACAGGTAGGCACCTTTGTTTCACCTGATGAACCTACACTGACACATCATAATCACCCAAAGTCTGAAGTATACATTATAGTGCACTCTTGGTGGTGGACAGTCTGTGGGTTTGGACGAAGGTGCACTGGCATGCATCCATCATTATAATGTCATACAGAGTGGGGAAGTGGAAGCCCAGCGGGGTGAGGTAATGCCTGGGAGGCGGGAAAGCCACCGGGCTCTAGAGCATGTGGACTGTTTTGCATGTCTTCCTACAGATGTCTCCAGGTGGTGGAAACTTTTATCTCGAAAATTGTCAGCGTTATGTTGCCAAACTATGTTGGGGAACAAAAAATTTAAAGTGCACTTCAATTTTTTCGGTTTAGAGCTATCCTTCAAAGGGAGTTCTGTATTTTAACTTTATGCAAACACAGTACAACAAGAGATCCAGAAACAGGGAATACCAGTGATGTGGGTTTGTTTCATCCCACCAGAGAGCTGGCTGGAAGGCACGTGGCGCACACACTCTGAGCTCCCCCGGGGCCAAGGCCAGGCTTGTGCCAATGGCCAGAAGTTAGCGCAGTGTCTGGTCTGTGGTAGGTGGACCAGAAACGCATACTGAATGAGTCAGAACGTGGCATGCCTTCAGAAGCCCACAGGCTAAGGAATACACGATTTCCAAATGTAGAGGGTGTAGCTTTGATTTTGTTTTTAATAAACCTGGAATATTGGTAAAGCAGTACTAGGAGGATGTCAGCATTAAGACATCTCAAGCGTTTTTTAATTTATTTTTGCAAATAACTAATTTTTGTAAATTTTTGATCTTTGGGCAGATTGACCCAGAAAGAAAAAATACGTCAGAATTGAGTTTGTCTTACTCAACGACAGCCCAGTAGATTTTTATAATGCCTAATGCATGTCGTAATCTAAAAGTACGCAAGCCATTTAGCCGATATTCTGAGAAGTCGGCTCCAGCCAGTCAGTCTGTGGAGGAACCACTTACATCGGACGTGCTCCATAAGTCACAGATCCCGGCAAACGAAACGGAGTCGGGCAAGAACGGAATCAGTGACACGTATCGAGCCACCAGCTCCTGTGTAAACAGAATAATTTCTAATAAATAGAAAGTTGGATTCTCATCCTCATTTCCTGCAAGAAAGTGTCACAGATCACAAACACTCACGTACAAAATGAAATGAATGCTCACCAAGTGCCTCCCAGGCGTGCCCCTAAAGTTAGCTCACTTAATCCCCACCCAGCATCCTACGGAGAAGGTCGTAGCTATCTCCCATTTTTTACAGATAAAGGAACTGGCTCCGGTGTCTCTGAAATGTCCTTATCGTTTTTTCCTCCCCACGCCCTTACTCTGGTAAAATGAGACTTCCAGGGTCATCTGGTGTTTTCACTAGCTCAGCCCTGAAGATAGCCTTTCTCCAAGGAGTGCTGCTCCCTCAGAGAGGACAGTCATCCTTAGGAACCAAGACCAGGACACCAGCGCAGGTATAACCCAGATTTACGTAATTCATATGAAAGTTGAACATCTTTTCATACGGCCTCTCATGTTTCCACTTCTGTGAATTTCTGGTTATTTCATATATTTTTAAGTTTTTTTTTTTTTTTTTACACTGATGTGCAAGAGAAACATCGATTGGCTGCCTCTCACACAGCCCCAACGAGGAGGGGGGAAGGGGGCGGGGGGACGGCTAGACTTGGCCCGCAGACAGGCACATGCCCTGACTGGCAACCGAAACCGGAGACCCTTCAGTTTTCAGGACCACGCCCATCCCACGGAGCCACACCAGTCAGGGCAAGTTCTCAGTTTTAATGTGATCCGACTTACCATTCTTTTTATAGTTTGTGCTGCTTTGTCTGGTTTAAGAAACAGTTTCTATCTCAGGTCATGTACTTGTAGAGAGAACTGCCTTTCATATTTAAGTCCTCAATCTATCTGCAATTGAATGATGTGAAGTAGGAATCTATTTTTATTCTTTTATATGAAAAATCACTGATCCTGGTACAATTTATGTAATAGTCCATCTTTTTGATACTAATTTCCATTGCCTGCTTTGTCATATATCATGTTTAAATAGGTCATATCTGAATGGGTCAGTTCTGGAGTTTTTATTCTCTTTTATCTCTTAGTTACCCATGTGTAAATACCATTTTACCTTAATTACTGTGGCTGCATCGTCAGCCTGGATGTACGGTACAGCAAATCTTCCTGCCGAGTTCTTACTCTTCGGGGTTGTCTTAGCTATTTTGACACTTTGTGCTGCCACATGAACATTAGAATCAGCTTGTCAAGTTCCACTGAAAACTGGACATCTGTTTTAACAGTCTTTTAACTGGAAAGTTAATCCCTTAGGTTTGATTGTGATTATTGGTAAGTATTTGGACTATTTTCACTACCTTGTGCTGTGCTTTTTTTTTTTTTTGGTGCTTTTTTATTTCTTGCAGTTTTTCTATATATTTTCCCCTCCCCACTTCCTTGTACCCCATTTCATTTCTTTTTTCTTTTTCTCTTTGCTGCTAGTTTGGAAATTTATAGTATTCACTTTTCTTATTCTTTTAAGTAGTTAATTAAAAATTTCAACATGAAAATGTCACTTAAATTCAAAAGTTAATAAATACCTTTGTCCTCATCTTGGAAAACACTCGTATAAGGGTGTTACACTTCACGACAGCTTGGATGGACCTGGAGAGTATTATGCTAAGTGAAGTAAGCCAGTCAGATCTCACTTATATGTGGAGTCTAATGGACAAGATAAACTAACAAACAGAACAGAAACAGACTCATTGATAGAGAACACACTGTGAAAAAGGTAAAGGGATTAAGCAGAAAAATCCCGAAACAGACACAGAGGACAGTATGGTGATTGCCAAGGGGAAAGGGGGTGGGGGAGGACAAAGGGGATAAATTGAAAAAAATTTTACTAATCCTGTCCTGACATACCCATTTCTTTTTCAGGATTTTTTATTCCATCCTGATTTTTCACCCACATTATTGTCATTGCTATGAAAACAATGCTGTTTTAGATTTCCTCATACATTTCCTTTTTTAAAACCTAGCACTGTGTGTTGCATCTAGAATTTTTCTAAGAGTCTTCCTTCTCATTGAAGTATATTTTTAAGGAATTCCTTAAGTGAGGATCTTTTGGCTGTAAATTCTCCCAATGTTTGTATGAAAGATAGTTTCATTGGATATAAGTTATTAGTGTGATGACCGTTTTCTTTCAGTCTTTTGAAGATAGTCCTTTTCTGGCTCTCATTCTTGCAGCGGAAAAGTCTACTGGTCTGTCCACTTCTTTTGTAGATAATGTTTTCTCTCAAGCTGCTTTTCAGGTCGTCCTAGATTGTCATTTCTTTTTACTTATCTTCAGGGTTCACTGGGCTTCCCGAATTGGAGGATTGTTGTCTTTAATCAAACCCTGAAAATTCTCAGCTCTCTCTTTGAATGTTGCTTTTCTCCTTTTAGACACAGTTTGGTCCTCCCTCCTCCACTGTGTCCCCTAGCCGTGGTCCTTTGTGTTTTCCTCTCTCTGTGCTGTGTGCCAGGTGACTTCTTTGCATGTGTGCTCCAGTTCAGTAACTCTGCATTTCACCGTATGAAACGTAGCTCTGTATCTGTGTTTAATGTTTTGCTTAACGTGTTTAATCTTTAATATTAACTCTGCAATCTTTTATTTCTGCAAGTGTGCTTTTAACATGTTCCTGCCAGTTCTGAGAGGCTGTTATTCTTTTGCTATCTACTCAATTCCCTAGGTTTCTGACACTTATTGCACATACCTGTTTTATATTCTGAATCTTGATCACTCTGACACCTGTAGTCTTTGTGGCCAGATTCTGCAGTTTGTCGTTCCTGCCAACTCTCACCTTCACGGTGACTTCTTTCTTCACTGATGCTTTTGTGTGTTCATGTTGCTTGGAACTTTCTCTGTGGAATTTTTTGGAGGCTGAGCTTAAAGGCTGTTCTTCTAGAAGGCTTTGTTTGCTTCTGACAGGGATCTAGGGACATTACCAGCAGGGAGTACTTTCAGTTAAATTTTTGGTTGAAGTTTCTGGAGGTCATGTGGTCGTGTACATTCCAGCACTAAATGTGAATAAATATAGCTTCATGAAGGGAATTCCCATGAGAGACTTTGCCTGTTTTCTCTTCCATCCAGAGTCAAGGGTGAGGCAGGCAGGACCTCCTGCAGGGCCAGGTATCTCCTGGTTCACCCTCGGGTATTACCCTTCAAGGGTCCTAATGGCAGGGGAGCCCCCTGCTCCAGCCCCATCTGTTCTCTCCAGCCTTGCAGCCCAGGGAAGCCCAGCGCAGGAATTCGACGCCCTCAGGGCAAACACTGCTTCAAGCCCTCACCTGCCTGGAATCTTGCTGTCTTGCTGTTTTCTGTCTCTTCCTATTTCCGACATGATTTTTAAAATGTTTTAAATATTTTATTCATCACTCTTAAAGGTTCTGTACTGGGAGAAGTTTTCTGCACATCTTTCTACTATGTTAGAGACAACAGAAGTCCCTTTATGGTTTCAATAAAAATTGATTAATAAGAAATGTAAATGAAATGTGGAACCACAAGGGTTTTTTAACATACTTTATCTGCAAATAGATATATCATTATCCTCTTCCTAAATTACTGTGTTACTAACTAACTTATTGGCATCAATTACTCCCTGGTCTCCCCACTCTCTAAAGGCAGTGAGGGGTTACAGTGTTCACTGAAGAACAGCCTGCCTCGCGTCCGACTTCTGTTCACACGAGGTGCTGATGAGTGTCAGCGCGGCACTCTGCGTGCATAGGAAGGTGCATCCGTGTACACCATGGCCCGTTCATTGTGGGTATGCTTTGTGGTGACGGCATACATCCACAGTGCTCCAATACTGGAAATCACTGTTGCTTAATCTGAATTCAGTGATGCTTACAGAATTGAGTATAATACTGAAGAGTTATCTCGGTATAGTAGGAAGTGCATGAGCTCTGAAGTCTGAGGCCTAGGTTCAAATCCTATGAAGTTACGGAGAATACATAATGAAGACATGTTTATGTAAGACATTGTGAAAGTGTACAGCATCTTCCAAATATTAATTTTCTGGCATCCAATACAGTGTCAGGGATACAGTAAGCACTCAGTAATTGTTGAAAGGATGAACCAAGGATTATCCTCTCTGGTACCTTCAAACTCGTCTAAAGAACATCAGCCTCATGGTACTAAAAGTGTTTTAATTATTACTTTAATCACGAATGCTCTCAATGTAGTTACCTTTTTAAGTATATACCATGACATATGGTCGTTAAGATGGCGATGGATTGAAATTTTAGCCCACGTTTAGTGCCAGTGCCGGTCGGCTGTGAGATACTTACAGCTGTTGCCTGTGGGTTGTTGGGGTGAGCGTCCAGAAGCTCCTGCGGAGGGTTTAACGGCTTGAGGTAGCGAGTGATGAAAACCGTCTTCCCACTGAGGTCCAGCACCGTCGTCGGGTGCTGGCGATTTGGGAACTTCAAGGCACATTCAGCTTGAAACTTCTCTGTTGCTTGAAGCAATTTCTCATCTTCCTGAGAATCAAACTTCAAAAAGAAAGACTGCATGGAGCTTATATATGATTATAGGAGACACAGTAGCACTTGTTCAGATCTAGTCAACGTGAACTGTTGATAAGTACGTGCTCCAGGAGGTAGGATTCATGACCCCTTCCAACACTGCCATGCTCTGGTGTCCCTGAAGCTTTCATTTTATTTATAATCTTAGATAGATTCATTAAGTCCTTAAAATACATTGAAACAGGATTGAAAGGGAATAGTCAACAGACAAGCAGCCACATAGGATGAATAAAACGTACAAAACTTAAACTGTGATGCACTAATTTTGATTGATGAGAACCGAGCAGTAGTTTTATGACGTGTGCTTTGATGTTGGTTTTAGAGGGAAGAGCTCAGGAGTCTAAAATCTCACACGCAAAACCTAAGCAACTTACGTTAAATGGACACCAAGTTTACAGATGTATATGGATATATTAAAACGTTTCAAATCCATAATCAACGTAATAAATAATAGGAATGGCTCTCACGGAAAGAGGAAGTGGAACTGGAAACATCAAACGTGTAACAGTTGTTTTAAGTGGTTCTCTGACCCAAGATGAGTCTACGAAGTCCTGGACTTTTAAATGTGACTCAAAGCAGATGAAACAGAGTGCGTTTCAATCGCCTTCCTCTCAAGCCATTACTAAAAATAGCATGAAAAGAAGCAGCTCTTTAAATGTTCTTACAAGACTTGTGCGGCTTAGTATAAAAAATACGTGCCTTGTTGCTTACACGTCAAGGGATTTCAAGACAAACCCAAATAAAATTGTATTTGGAAAATTAATTTTTAAGTAGAATTTAGATTCTAGACAGTGTTTGAAAGTTTTTTTGTTTTGTTTTAATGGTTTTGTTTTTTGAGAAGGAAAATGCACGCAACTTCCCCACTCATTCTCTGCTTCCCCCTTCATCTCTCTTTATTTTTTCGCATTTAAAATCACTGACATACGATATGTTTATATACTCCCTCTTTTGTTCTGATCTTGGTTTTATCTCTAGGACCAAGAATACTACCTAGCCCGTAGTAAATGTTTAACAACTTGTTGACTGAATGAAAAATATCACATTGCTTTTTATGACTTCAACTGGAATTTAAACTATTCTGATTGTTCTTGACTTCTCTTTTATTGGAGCTGGACCATGGCTTCTGTTTCTAATTTGATTTCTGTACCTGAGAAATTGGGGCGACGGATGAGGGGGTGAGGGGGGACAGAGGCGTCTCCAAAAGCCAACATATTGTTCTCTTGGGATGTCTCCCTGACATCATAATCAACAATGTCACCCTCATAACCACTTACAGCCCAGCGTAGTGCCAAGACGTGGTAGCTACCCCGCGGGTGCAATGAAAAATGAATAAATAAATGAAAAAGGTGAGCTTCTAAGCCTTTGGTATGGGTGTGTCACAGACTCCGACAGTAGAACTGGCAAGCCTGAAATAATTGCAGTTTTAGAAAGGTAGGGAATTACGAGACAAGGGTGGTGTGAAAAAAAGCACCCAGTGGAATTTCATCCTTGTTTCCTTTAAACTCATTCATTCTCCAATTACTTGAAAAATGTTTCTGAGAGTCTATAAGGTTCCAGGTACTCTGGATAAATGAGTATGAAATAGCCCCCTCAAGGAACTCCTAGTCCAGAGAACATGAATAAGCAGGCAGGTGCTTCAAATACTTGACCAGAACTTCTACGGGGATAAACACCATGCGCTGTGAAGAGAGGCAGCTCTAGGCATCATCCAGAAAGAACAACAAACATCTCGAATCGTGCCTGTGGCCTTCCAAGTGGAAAACGGTGTGTCGGACTTCTGCCGCCACTTGGACCTGGATGTTCTGTGCTGTATTTTGACTCTGTGACTAGTGCTTCTTGAGGGCAGGGCCCATGTTTGACCTGTTCTTTGTTCTCTTCTACACTGAGCATGTAATCAGTATCAGTGGTCACTAATCCCTTATTTAGGACACTGGGGTGCGGTTCCATGGCAGGAAGCAGTAATTTAAGGAGTACTGTGCTATGCGGGTAATCTAAGTAGTGCCAAGCAAAAGCTCCATGCTGAATGAATTCGAGCCATTCATCACAAAACAAATTAAGGTGAACCCGACAAATTCATAATTTGATTCAAGGTGAAGTCCGGAAGATTCTTAACTGGCTTGATTCTTTAACCTCCAGGTTAATGTAAACACAGGAAGCTGAATGGGTTTGTCCTCCCTTTGAATATCTACACTGTGACAGCTCAGCTGCTCAGAAATAACTGTCACAGACACACTGCCTCTGTAAGAAGCTGTTCATGAGCATTATGGACTTGAAACCACGGGGTAGCGCCCAGCATGCGGGGGACATTCAGACCTGTGGCTTCCCAGAGTCCAAGCTAAATGAGAATCCTCCTGACATAATGAAATGGACCCGAAGACAAAGCTGCACATGCTTCGTGGAACCACAGACGTCTGTGGTTCATTGTCAAGGGGACACACGCACACATTAGGACCCAGCAGGTTCCGTAAGGTGGCAGAGGACAGACGCAGCTAATTAAGCCCCGTAGCCGCTGACTGACCGATGGCCAGCATGGGGAGGGCCCAGGCACTGTACCTTTTTGAGCATCTCGCTCATCTTTCAGAGGCAGGGAAGAAAAAAGAGAAACGAGAAAATCTTTATCAACAGAAATAATCTATTTTCAGAAACTTACTTTCTTTTTTTTAACCAAGACAGTATAAAGTAGGGATGTAAGAATAAGAGTTCAGGCTTTGCTACTGGTTTTTTAGAAAATTCCTTGAGTAAAAAAACACCTTTAAAAAAATCACGTGGAATGGTGCCCTGTGGGATGGTGGAGGTGGGAGGGAGACTAATTTGCTAATCCTGGAGGTTGCTGTAAGTGGAAGAACAATTCCAGGTGTGGTGTGGGTCCCTATTGTTTTAAGGGGAGCTGCTCTCCCCTGGATAATCTGCAGGGGAGCCCCGAGAAACGTTTCCGCCTCTGCATGCTAGCCGGCAGGGTGCTAGCAGGCCGCGTGCCTTCCTTATCAAAAAGCAGCCGAATCTGGGCTGCAGGCTCTGAGGGGTGTCCGAGGCCTTGTTTTTAGAGGTTTGAGAGAAATGCTTCCCACAGCCACAGTGGGGCAGTGAAATGCCACCAGAGGCCGCAGCAGAGAGCCTGGTCACCTGCTTCAAGGAAGGGAGGCTGCAAGGCCTGGGAACCACGTTTCAGAGCCCTGGAGGCCTCTGGAACTTTCTGTGATAGGAGGTCAGTGCCCCTGAATGGGGCGCGGCACAGGGAGTCTGTTTCCTCCTTCCAGCCACAGTCCCAGACAAACAGCTCTCACGGGGCCTGGAAGCACACCTGCAGGTGGAGCACCAGCTGCCTGCTTTCTCCTGCTAAGAAGACACAGACATTGTGAAATCCTTTTTTTTGTCGGGGAGCATCCTTCTGTGTAAACATGCCTGTTGACTTTCTCTTGAGTTTACACAGGAAGAAAAACATTCTGAATATGTTTCCTTTTCTAAAATATTTCAAAATGCATGTGTTCTAGCATGCTTTCTAGAGAACATATTTGTTTTAACTTGAGTGACAAAGACTAGCCTATAAGATTAATTTGCATTTCAGTAGGTTTGTTTTTCCAATAATGCTTTATGCCCTCTGTACCCAAATAGCAATACCGAACCAAACTGTAATACAAAGAGGAATGTGCACATTAAAAAATGTCTCCATCTGAGTCTAATTACAATGGATAAAGAGCCAGCATAATAATCTACGCAGTATAGCTTAGTAGTTAACCATTTGGGCTTACACATGACTGTAAATGCCCAGGAATTTTTATTTGCTTTTCTAGGCCCTTGTACTCCCCCGTGCCTGAAAAGCACCTGTGCCATGGACGAGGCCCAGTGAAGAGCTGTTAATATGTAAGATTTGGAGTGAGACAGACGTTTGTTAGCTGTGCCATTTACCGCCTGGGTGAGCCAGCCTAAGTGGGGCTGTGTTTCCTCATCTCTGAGTTGGAGACTCATCTGACAAGACAGCTGGGAGAGAACGTGTGTCAACTGCCAGACATAGTGCGCTCAGGACAGAGTAGACCCTCAGTATAGGTTGGCGGTAGTGGTGCTTATCAG
Organism: Macrotus californicus; assembly: GCA_007922815.1. Lineage (NCBI taxonomy): Eukaryota > Metazoa > Chordata > Mammalia > Chiroptera > Phyllostomidae > Macrotus > Macrotus californicus. The sequence goes on along the minus strand of VMDR010002288.1, from coordinate 72,383 downwards.
CGCATTAGTTCATCATAATAGGAGGTCATGGTCAGCATTCCCCCCCCATCCAATGAGGGTGTGCCCCTGCACTAGTGTGTCACACTCACCAAGTGCCTCCTGACTACAAAAGGGATGACAAGGTGCTAACAAATGGAAGTTCTGGAAACTTTTTTTCCTGAGCTGTTCAAAGTAGAATACTTGTGTACATATTTGTTTCTGTCTGAAGGCACTGAAACGAACTGAGGTGACCCCTGAAGGTCACCTAGCCGCACAATCCTCTTGGGTCGATTCAACGCACCGCACAGCCAGGGATGTGAGGTCCGCTGTGCAAACGCATGGCAGCGTGCTTGCCAACGAATGCCCAGATTAAAACGCTTTTCTAGTCGGTCATGTTTTGTCTTCTTCCCCCAGAGAAAAATCTCCTGAAAGGGGAGCATGTTTATATTCGTCTTGCTTTGCATAAAAGTTGAGGCCGTGCACACACAAGCCCGCACCGCGGCTCCGTCCCTGCGTTCCGCCCGAACCGAACGAGCGCTGAGTGGCCCTGCGAGAAAGGACACCTCTCCTGTGCTGTGAGCTCCGGATTCACAGCAGCGTGGCCTGGCCAGCACTTCTTTGCTTCTCCAGCATCGGCCATGACTCCAGAGTGTGGGCAGACTTACCTTTTCTCGCACTGGCTCCCCGGGAACCAGCTGAGGCTCCATGGTGATGAACAGGGTGATGTAGGAGCCTTCGCTCAGGCTTCGGACGGGGCCAAAACCCCGCTCGGGAACCACGCTCCGCTCCTTACTGTAGCCCAGGAGAACTGGGGGAATGTCTACTTTAAATGTCCCGTCAATCTGTGGAGAAGAGATGACTTGGTGAACATCCCGGTCATTTTCCAGCAGAAGTTCCAAGGCAAGTGTCAGCTCCTCATCATCTGATGAGTTCAATAAAGACTGCCCAGCCGGGCATTGGGAGCCTGCCGCCTCCTAGCCTGGCCTCCTGAAGCAGTGCTCACAGGAAGGGGTCTTTTCTTGGGCCAGCGGAGTGTGGACTAGTCACACTAACACTAGGTGGCCTGGCTGCACATCCTGAATGGAACTCCAAGCATCTCAATTTACACCCTTGTAAAAAGGACACAATAATAGTGCCTACTTTGCAGGGTAGTTGTGTGTTCTGAGCGCAGTAATAGATGTAAAAACACGAAGGAAAATGCCTGGCGTGTGATTGACTGCTCAGTAGGTGTGGGATAGCAGCCACACCCCTTTTCTGTAATGTCCCACAGCCTCCCATGCCCACCTTTCCGAATTTTAATGATTTCTCAGGGCTCGGGTCAGTTGTTACTGTCCTGGTGAATTATTTTCTCATCTGCACCAGCCTCGCCTGCAGTCTGTTCCCTTCATCTGTTGCCCTGACCCGTTCTGTCAGACATTACAGTTGTGTGCATAGCCCGCACTTTCTCCCTGGGGACTGCTCTCAGGGAAGAGGATCCGTATTTCACTGCCGTTGGTATGGCCCTTCTCTAGCACGTAGCGGTGTTTTGTGTACACAGTGGAGACTCAGCACACGTGGGCTGCGTGGGTTACAAATGACCTAACGTGTGCACAGGTTCAGAAAGGCAGAGCTTTGAACTCTTGCATGATCAAAGCGATGCTATGTTTATTAAAGACTGTCCAGTGCTCCAAAATGATTCAGGGCTGGAATCTGGGATTGGAAGTTACAGAATTCAAATTTTCATTTCGGTTTTTAGTGGCATTTGTGTCTCAGGAGAAATAGGGGAAGAGCTTGAATTGTAAGTGAATCTGCCTCCTGGGGAGGAAGGGACATTTCCTGGGTATAGTCAAGGAGATTCATTTATCACGAAGGCATTCGGAGTCATTTCCTCTGAGTACTCTTCCATGTGTGAAATTCAGCAATGGCCAACAACATGGGCCACTGCAGTTGCAAAATGATGTGCTTAAAATTTTTATTTAAAATTTATTCAAAGAGAGTGATGGGGGGGGGAATGCAGACAACTGTAATTGAACAACAGGACAGTAATAAAATCTAAAAAAAAATAAAATTTATTCAAAGAGGGAAATGTGAATTCTTTTGGCAAACGTATCCCTGTAGTGACACCTGCAGACTGTCCCTTTTGTCTAGGGAGGATGGCAATTCCCAATGGTCTTTGAGATTCCAACCAGTCCAACCTCTCTGAGTTGCATTTGGCCTCGGCCTTGGCCTTGCTGGAGACTCTGTGGCCCAGGCAGCGCTGCTCTGTGCCCTCGCCATGTGTAGAATCACACTGATCCTCCTCAGCTGTGTGAGAGGAGCCACCCTCTGGGTCTCGAAGCCTCCTATTGCCAGGGACTGAATCCTGGGATGGGAAAGCCATTTCCGAGTCTTTAACTGTCCCGGCTTGGAGGCAATACATCATTCAGGAGTTGTTAGGCTAATGGATCCCTTTAGAAAAATTGCTAAATTCTGAAGAAGGTTGGCTTAGGTGAGCTAGTCTCTACTGACCACTGTTCACCTTTGAAATAGTGAGGACTGTAGAAACATTCACGAAATGCGCTGGATTAAATGGGCCATCCACTGTCCCATTTTCTTCAAGTCACTTTCGGGCACCTGTCCATTCCACTTTGTCACTTGGACAAATTGCCACTTTGTCCCACCTTCTCCTTCACTTCTGTTTAAATGTTTAAGGAATTCTCAGATGGGAACAGTCACACACCAACAACTAACTCTAAGGAAGATGGATGTTTAATCAGTGCTGCAAACATGACAGAAAATCAATGGCTTTCTACAGTGGTTTCTGTGTTTCCAAGGGCGGCTTTGCACACGGGTTCTCTCAGCACTGGAGGTACATACCCACAAAGAAAGCTGTGCCAGGAAAACGGGTGGAGCAGTGCCCTACGCCCACGGAGTTCCAAGTCAGACGCTTACCCTTGCCTGGAAATAGATTGTGCTAAATGGAATTTTCACACATCCCAACCAGTGTCTCTCAATTCGAGTGTGGGTTCCGCTTCCTCGTTCCCGGTCATCCTAAAGGAGGGGTGGGAGTAATAACTGTTTAAGAGCTCCAGAGACGCTCACTGAACGGATTTTGCAGCAGGAAAGCAGCAGGGTTGGGGCTGCAAGCTCGGGGGCTTAGGTTAGACAGACCAGAGTCACATCCTGGTTCAGATGCTTCGTGGTTTTGGGACCCATGGAAAGTCTGGACGTTGGTTTCCTCATCAATGCACTGGATATTTAACAATCTGCCTCATAGCATTATTTTAGAATTAAATAGGAAAAGGTGTATCAAAACACCAGGGACAATTCCTGGAACACAGCAGACACTCAACTGAAGATAAAAAAGCTACTTTTATTTTTCCATTCTCCCTCCTCCCTTTCCCCACTGATACGTCAGGTCTCAGACATTTAAATACAAGAGGGATGGAGAGTGGGTTCGGGTCTTCTAGAGTGGAGAGAGGCAGAGAAAATGAGGGCGGACTCCCTCCTCAAACTGTGCACTCACCTCTGAGACGTCATATAGGACTTCGTCGAAAATGTTAATGAACACGTCATCTTTGACTGACTGCAAACTCGTCATGCTGTAGTTTCCGTTTGGGGCCCTGCAAGTGGGCACACGTGACCAAGGGACCGTGAGAATGGGAAATGAGAAATACTGAGCATTCAAATGTCCAAGTTTGAAAAATACTCAAGCAGGAGCATAGATGCAGATTAAAGCAGTGCTTCAGTCCAGGGATCTATCTTGTACAGGGATGGACAGTTTCTTGAGGAGGGACCCCCCCAAAACCAGAACTATCTTCTAGAGGGCAGGCCCCTTGTTGGACAGGCTTCCCCCTAGGTGTGTGTTCTAGGAACCTGTCTGTATCAGTGTACCAGCTGGCATTGTTGTGAGAGGCTGCGTTCGGCTTCGGTGAATTTTTTTCGAGACTCTTTCAACACATCTGCCCATTTCATGATGGGTGAGTTACGAGCACACCTGCCCACACCGTGCTACGGTGCCGAGAGTTCAGCAGTTTTTGGCCAAAAACGGCATGACCCCCGTGCTCCAACCTTCCTATTCACTCAGTCTTGCTGTGAGCGACTTTTTTATTTCCCTGGATGAGACAAGTCCACAAAGGGAAATGTTCTGCCTGCAAGGAAGAGGTGAAACAAAAACCAGCAGAAGCACTAAAAGACTAAAATTGACGAGTTCAAACACTGTTTTGAGCAGTGGGAAGAAAATCTCGATAGGTGTATTGCATCAGATGGAGAGAATTTTGAAGGTGACTGAAGTTTAAACATGTAAGAATAAATACACAGTTTTTTATAAATAAATTTCAGTTTTGGTTCCCCTCATAACATAGTGTCTACACCCAAGCGGAAAGGGCACTAAAGCTGTCCACTGGCTTGTCCTGGTGAGCCTCACGTCCATGTCTACCCTCGGTCCCACGGGGAGCTTTGCAAGGAGCCAGCTGGCCAGGGCTGTGCTGGCTGGGTGGATGGATTGCATACGGGTCTCCAGCAGACCCGGGTGTTGGTATGTGGACCTCCCAAGCAGCTGGGATCCAGAATGTGCTTCTCCGGCAGGCCCTTCTCCAGCCATAAACCTATTGCTACGTGGCTGGTTGAATGCTCCTGCGTCCCACCCACTGTCCCCACAGATAAGTGAAGCACCGCAGGGAAGAGGTTCACCTCCTGAACATAACCTGCTCCGAGTCCAGCAAAGCCCAGGGTGAAGTAGGCTGCTCTGTGGGAGAGCTAGAGACCGGGCTTCTGCAGGGACTTGTCAAGCACCTGCCTTTACGTTTTCCCATTCTTTTGATTGTACCGTGCATAATAGTGGTATCTGCCCCTTTCTTCTAACTTAACTAGTTCTAATTCTTACCCTGCTTCTCATTTACTATTAATATTTAAAAAGTCACCTTCTGTATTTGAGTTTTAGTGTTTTTTTTTGTTTTCTTTTGTTTTTGTATTTTTACAAAAGTAGAGCATTGGACTAGATAATTTCTAAGGTTGCTTCAAGATCTGAGATAATGAGTCTTAAATATCTAAAGTTATATCAAAAATTTTTATATATCTGTGTGTGTGTTATTTACTTGTATTTTACTGGATTTACTGGGGTGACATTGGTTAATAAAAACATGCAGGTGTCAAGTGCACGACTCGATCACACATCATCAGCACGCTGCCTCGTGCGCTCAGCACCCCCAGTCAAGTCTCTTTCTGCCCCATTTATTCCCCCTTTGCCCTCTTCCACCTCCCCCCACCCCCTTCCCTCTTGTACTGTTACTGTATGTTTTTTTCTTTGCTTAATCACTTCATCCTTTTCACCCAGCCCCCTACCCCCTCCCTCTGACAGCTGTCAGTCTGCTCTCTGTGTCTATGAGTCTCTTTCTATTTTGTTTGTTTATTTTGTCCCTAAGATTCCACGTAGAAGTGAAATCACAAATGATTGGCTGGTTTTACTTAGCATAATACTCTCCAGGTCTATCCATGCTGTCACAAAGAGTAAGATTTCCTTCTTTTTATTATTATTTTATTTTAAGATTTTATTATTTATTTATTTGTAAAAAGAGGGGAAGGGAGGGAGAAAGAGAGGAAGAGAAACATCACTGTGCGGTTGCCTCTCGCATGCCCCCCACTGGGGACCTGGCCTGCAATCCAGGCATGTGCCCTGACTGGGAATCCAACTGGTGACCCTTTGGTTCACAGGCTGGCATTCAATCCACTGAGCTACACCAGCCACGGCAGATTTCCTTCTTTTTTAAATGCCTCTGTATTTCAGGTACGGGAAAAGCATAATTTATGAGAACAAGGGAGTTTCAAAATTACTTAAAGTTTCCAGAGTTGGGAGACAGGGAAGAAAGGAAAAGCAGTGCAGGGGCCGTGGGTGAAGGGGCTGATGAAGGGCTATAAGTAGCTAGAGCCTGGAGAGGAGTATAGTGTCCCAACAGTGCATCTGAGTTTCCAAAGTTGGACATTTCCCCACTTTGTTCTTGATTGGACTTGGCGCGGTACACAAGGCAAGCCGTGGGACCTGGTGTCAGGGCTCCCGGTCCTTGTTTGAGGTCACTAGCTGCATGAACTTTCCCCTTGGCCAGTCCCCGGGAGCCTCTGTTCCCTTCACATTCCTTCAAAATATCTGGTAGCACATTAACAGGAACACACGCTTACCTAAACGGAAGTTCAAGCTCTTCATTCCAGCTGGGGTTGGGTCCTTCGGCCGTTGTGGTATGGCAGGTTGTTCGTTGAAAAGAAACTTCCACAAAAGGACGTACTAAAACCTTAAAAGCAAGAGCAAATTGTAACAGTCCAGAACAGTTAGTTGAATTATTTTGCTCTTAGCAGAGGTAGAATATGTTCATTAAATAGTACGCTTCCAGGAAATTAAGCAGAAAACAGAGCAGGAAGTTTCTAGGCAATTCTTAAAAGTGTGAGGGGTAAGGGTCTGGGCAGAGACCCATCCTTTGGGCACCTCACCTGGCCGAGCGGGTCGTCAGCGCTGTGGGTTGGGCTGTGTGTGGTTGGGGAAGCAGCACGCTTTTCGCTGAAAGTCCTTGAAGACCTTGACGGCTGCTGGAATTTGCTGGGAGGGAGAATGTTTGAAAACATAAATGACAGGAAATTCTAACTATATATTGAGAAGAGAGGGTTTCTGCAAAGGTGTATGGCTCTGGTGGCTAAGGTGACAGACATTCTGCCGAAGCTTGCTGACACTTCAGAAGGCTGTTAGTGTGCTCTGGTCACCCCTAGATGGCTAAGGACAGAGGAGAGTCCTTTTCTCTATTCTCTCCTAGGGGTGCCCATACATGAGCCTCAATCACTCCCAGGTGGCAGAATCCTGAACTTCCTGGCCAGCCTTCTTCCTCTCTATTTAGTTCCCCTCCTGCTGTACTTTCTCTGATCTGCGTTCTCCAGGAACCTTGAGCTGCAAATCTTAGGTAAAATCTCTCTGAGACTCCCAGGCCTGGCTTGGAAAGGGCGGGGGGTGGGGTCAGAGATTCCTCACTTGAGTCAGGATCCAGAGCTGCTCTGTCCTGAGAGCCTCTCCCAGGCACCTCCCCCTGCTCCTAAGAACTCACCTGGGTATTTTGTCTGAACTTTATGGTTCACTAAATATTCTGCACTATTACCAGACTGTAAGTTGTCTATTTCTGTCAGACTGTCTTACCTGTTCACAGGTAAGCATTTCAGATAAGTGATGAGACAACAACAGTGGCATATTTTCACATAACAGCTACCAGACAAAACCTTTTTCTCTCTGGAACAGCATCAGTTACGTTGCTACACAAATATTTGGTAAGTGCCTACGCACTGTAGGCCCTGTGCTAGACCCCGGGGCTGCAGAGACAAGTAGGGCCCTCTTCAGCCCAGACTAGAGCAGATGGCAGACGTGTCAGCAATAGTCACGAAACAGTGGGATGCTTGTTAGACTAGAGGGATGAGCAAGGGCCATAAGAGTACAGAGAGGGAGCTGGACAATTCCGTTTGGTTGGATGCAAGGGTAGAGGACTAAGACTTGGGCCGGCTTAGCCCAAGGGTTGGAAGATGAGCTGCCTCGATGAGTCCACACTAAAATGTGTAACATATACTATGCTTCCTGGTAATTAGTTGAATTAAAGTGTTCAACACTTAAAAATATCAATAGAGACCAGAAATAAGACGAACACCTATGTACTAAAACAAACAAACAAATGAACAGCTCTCCACTCCACAGTGGAGTGTCGATGCAGTCCGGGTGAGAGGGCCGGGCTACGGCTCCAGGAAGCAATGCTCGGGCACAGGCTCTAGAGAGTAAATGGACATGTCCAAGCAATAAAACTGGGAGCAGCTGGTGACGATCAGTTGTTCTGTACTGGGTGAGAGAATTGGTAAAAAAAAAAAAGAAAAAATAACGGGATGGGGAAAGGAGGGGAAGGTAAATTTACAGGAAGAACTTGGGGAGCAGAGAAGATGCCAAGGCCAGAACGGTACTCATCCAGGGCTGGTGACCTTGGACAAGCCGCTTACACTCCCTTTACTTCTGCTTTCCCTTTTGTGACATGGAGTTGGCGACAGTAGTGAGAAGCTGATGAAATGATACATATGAAAGTGCCCAACGTAGTGCCTAGAATATGGTGAACGTACAAGGAATGGCAGCTTCCCTCATTATACTGCCAAGGACACCAGCCAAAAGCTGTTTTCGTTCTGGGTTCTTTCATCTCTGTTCTCCAAGGGGATAACTAACTCAGGCTCCCTCATCTGTGGCTGAGGATCCCCAGTGCCCCCAGGGCAGAGAAATGTCATAGGCATGACAGACACACCTCTGATTGAGGAAGAGGGAAATCATGATTTTATGCTCGGAGCATGGGTGTCTCAGAATCTAGGGCAGGCACCTCCTGGGTTTCTGCTCAGCTCACACTCACTTCTCTGAGAACTGTTTCCCACCTTTCCGGGCTGGTCTTGGTGGCCCTGTTGCTCTGGCTGTGGGTGATTAGACTGTGGATCAACACCTGTCCCAAGTTAGAACCCTCAGATCCTCCCTTGAGAAGCTGATGCTCGACGGGTGGTACCCTCACAGGACAAACCACTTCCATCATGTGGAAGAAGGAAGCAAATCCAGAGGGAAGCACTCAAGAGAGATGACGGGGCCTCAGAAGAACCACCTTACTCTTTACAGTCCACCAGGTAGCTCAGCCATACCCCTTGTCCTGAGTTCCACAAGACAGTCCCCATAACCCCTTCTGTAGCCTAAGTTGACTGAATTGGTTCTATTATTCGCAACCAATGGGACTCTGACTTCGGCAAGAACGCCCGCCCCCACAGAACAACACTATGTTGAAAACCAGAGTGGACATGCTATAAAGAAGTGACCGCCTCAGCCGGGATCCCACACAGCCCATCCCAGGGCTGCCAGGACGCCTCTCACCCTGCTGCTGGCTTCCGCACCGGAATGTCGTAAGCTCGGATAATGTTCACCAGCAGCTTTATGTCTCCGTCGGACAGGTTTTGAGCTGTCACCTTCTTCCGGCCTTTTCTCCTTGGCCTCAGTGGTCGCTTTTGTTCTGCCAGCTTGAAAAGGCTTAGGCCCAGAATGCTAATGATTACAGAACAGGATTAGGGCTCTGAGGAAAAGAAAGATCTGGAAAGTCACGAGACAACTTTTCAAGCTCTGCCCCAAGGTCCCTTACAGGCATCAAGAAATTCTCCTAAGGTGGGAGAAATCCTACTGTGTGGATTATTAAAATTTATTTTAGCTGCTACTGATCAGAGAAAGAAAAGGGTGCTCTGGCCCCTCCCAGCTTTTCCCGCCTTGCTTTTTGCCATGCTTGCCTTATAGCCCCTCCAACGGGCCCTGTCTCCCCTCCTCTCTGCCTTTGCCCATCCCTGCACAGGGAGTGTCTCCCTCCACCTCCTCCTCACCTGCCCATTTGGTTGCAGTTTTACCTGCCTTCAGGGCAGGGTCTCCCCTTCCTGAGGCCCAGGCACATCATCTAGAAGAGATACCCTCTCCTGAGCCCCTGGAGCACATTCTCACCTGCCCCTTTCTCCTGCAGCTGATGTTTACTACCTTTCCAGGCACTTCCTGGGATACCTCGCCCTCTGGCGTTAGACAAGACTGGGTGTGAATTCTGGCTCTGCTCTCTGACCTTGAGCAAATGATTTCACCTTTTTAAGCCTCTGTTTCGTCATCTGTAAAACGGGGCCCATAGCTCTCTCTTGGGTTGTTGAGGGGATTAAGTGAGGAGGTGCATCCAAGCACCTGGCACTGGTCTAGCACTTAGTAGATTGAAACAGTAAGTGTTGGGATGATGTCAATGATCACAATGTTAGTGAGTATGCTGGAGGAAGAGGAAGAGGTGGAATCAGGAGGAAGGGCAGGGAGGAAGAGCAGGAGGATCTCCTGTCTTCGTATGTCTCACCGCGATCATGTCAGATAAACACTTCTTGGAAGACGAAAGCAAGACAGACAGTGACTCGTGGGAGAAAGGGCCTTGGAACAAATAATTAAATCCTGGCCCAGAGACGAAGCAGAAACACGGAGGTGACTTTGTACCTGGAAGCTGACATGACCGGCTATGCCAAACAGCACAGAACAAAGCCAGCTGTGCAGAGCCGGCCTCAGGCTGCAGCGCGACACTTCTCTGCTGCTCTGCTTCCCGGTGAGCTCAGCTGGAGCCCTCTGTCCAAGGGGCACCTGCCAGCAGGGACGTGGAGGCTCCCTAGAGGCTCCCGGGAGCAGCTGTCCCCATTCCTTCCCAGAGGCTTCAGCCCCACAGAGCACTGAATAGTGAGCATTCCTGAGCACCTTCAAGCATCGAGCAGAGTGCTGGATGCCTTACAAGTAATAATTTCTAATCCTCGCAGGTATAACGCTTACCCTATTTTTTCAGATGAAGCAACTGGAGGCTGTGAGCGGTGACAGGATTTGCCGAAGGCTCCTAAATAGGGGAGGGGACCTGGGGCCCAGTCTTAGGTCACTCTGACTTCACAGCTTATCTTCTCTTTCTTTTCTGGCATTTACGCATATTTATTTATCGACTCACTCAAAACAAGAGTGAGTCCATTGCACGTTAACCTACTGTAAACCATGAAGACTAATTCTCCTCTCCAAAGCTAAGTGCGAGAAGACTGGCATTATTGTGCATTTCTGCAACTCTCTGTTGGCATGTGCGACTATCTACATTTTATTATTTTACATTAATTTGCATGGAAATGTTGAATATAACATTGTATAAGTTTGAGGTGCACAACATGCTGGTTTGATGTATTCATAGATTATGATTATCACCATGACACTAGCTGACACCTCTATCATGTCAAATAATGATGATTTCTTTTGTGTGGTGACAACATCTAAGAGCTAGGCTTTTAGTACCTTTGAAGTTTATTATACAGAGCTGTTGACCATAATCACTATGCTCGCACTAGATGTCCGGGACTTATTTATCTGCTAGTCACAAATCTGTACCGTTAAATCGCACCTCCCCAACTCCCCGGCTTCTCATAGCTACCGTTCTACTCTCTGTTCTCACGAGTTTGGCTCTTTAGATTCCACATGTAAGTGAAATCACGTGGTGTTTATCTTTCTCCGTCTTACTTCACTTGGCATAGTGCCCCCTAGGTCCAACCATGTTGTCACAAATTACAGCCAGCTTCTTCAGCACTCTACCAGCACACCTACCAACCCAAACGTGGGACCCGAGAGAGATGCCTCTGCTGGGGGCCCTGACATGACACATCCCTTCCTTTGTTAATACTGCCTCCCTCCCCCAGACAGGGCTCCTCTCAAAGACTTCACATGGGAACATCTTGGTGGCTGGGACCATTAAATACAGAAACATATTAGTTTAAAGCCAAGATCAAATTGAAATTAAAAGAAGAAAGAACATACCCCGAGCCTTCAGAACTTAATGCAGAAAGTAAAGCGGAAAAAAAGAAAAAGAAAGAAAAGAAATGGAAAAACAGCATGAAAAATCACCATCAATTCTAAGTGCCGTTTCCGTGACTGAATCAAGCACTCAATGACTAGACTCTGGGCCTGGAGTAGAGAGAAGGGGGTTGTATGAATTTACGTGGGCACAACCCCTCTTCTGCATGTGGATGGAGACAAAGCCAAAGTCAGGGGCTGCTGAAGACAGCCCAGTGCTTTGTCTCCTTCCCAACTTGATGGTGGAGAGGAGATACATGCCTCAGAAATAACCTTTTTAGGGAAGACCAAGAGATTCAATCACAGAAAGGGTCACGAGATTAATGGACTTCACAAGACCACTGATGAGGAAAGTTATCTTCCATCTTTTCTGAATGACCCCCCACCCCCCGCCCCGAGTTGAAACAATTTGAAGATTTTTCTAAATGATAGGAAGACAATCAAGCAGATATGGTCAATTTCCAACTTCTAGGAAAATAAGCGTGTCTCCCCAGCTGCCCTTGAGCTTCACCAAACACAGCAGCTCTGCCCTCCCAGCTGTGGTTCTGGGACCAGGCCTCCCCCTTCACCCAGACCTTCATGGGCTCGTGGTTCTCAGCCACCCACACTGCCCCGCGATGGGAGAGCAGGGAAAGGCCAGCACTGGGAGATGCCGGAAGCAGGAGGAGCACGTGCAGGAGGGAGAGGCGGTCAGACTCTGATGGAAATGAGAAAAGGCAAAGGCTGGCGAAGCTGGGGTGGCGGTAGTGGGGGGTAGGCCGATGGCTGGAGTGTGATGGAGAGGACCTCGGGTAACTTGTTCTAACAGAGACCCCTCCCCTAATGCAATCACCGGGCATGCATGGAGTTTCACCAGTGTCCAGCCGTGTTCGTGGACCAAGTGCACTCCAGTGACAGACATCTTACAGTTACACGGAGGTTTTACAATAACGCAATAAAAATCATTTTTAGATTAAACAAAAGGTTTCTTTTTACCTGATATTGGGAACTTCTTCTTCGACTATCAAATCCGTAAGAAGAAAATGGCGTTTCGCAATTAGGAAACGATTTAAGACTGACTCTCTGACCTGGGGAAAGAAAGAAGTTTTAGGTAAAATGTTCCTGTTTCATGGCCTTCATCGTTCATTTCCTAAACTTCTCCACATCTTCACCCCAGTGTCACATCCGCACAGCCCCCACCAGCCACCTGCCCTTTTGTCCGTAGCACTGACCTCTCCCTACTGTCAATCACCGAGCTTTGCTCAGTAGTCAGAGCTCCTAAGGCAGAGGGTTTCTGTTCTGTTCATTGCTCCGTTCTCAGGACCTAGGAAAGCTCCTGACCCACAGACAGTAAAAGCTTGCTGAATGAACGAAGGAATGAAAAACAGGACCAGTCTCGCATCACAAGAATGCAGAAGTGCTTCTTAAGTTCTTTCTCTATTCAGGCTGGTTTATTTCCTAATTCTCCTTTAAATAGAGAACCTCTTAAATGTCATAAATTGTTTTTTTATATGTGCCCCACAGGGCAAATCAACTGGATGGGAAAAATGTACTGTAGTCACTGTAGCATTTCTTATAAGTTAAATTTATTAAAAAAAGGAAGGAAAGGAGAGAGAGAGAACCAAAAGATGTTTCATCTTTCTAGTGAATAGGGCAGACAGTATGTCATTTATAAAACTTCTATTTTATTACAAAGTATGATGCAGACACTCAGATATTGAGTCCCTTGTCATCATGTCCCACTTAAGAGAACCCCTGACAGTAAGCTGACAGAGACATCCTAATGTTTTCATGTGTTCAAAGGATGAAGAGAACTGTTCATCAATTTCATACCTACAATTTTGAGAAAAGAAGCCTTCAGGGGTTCAGTATCACATAGCTATTTAAAAGAAGAGAGACCTCCCACCTCTCACCTCAGGAGGCGGGCCATTTCCCCCCCTCAGGCTGTTAAAAACAATTTTCCTTACCTGCTGGAGGTACTTGGCTACTACGGCCCTATGGCTATCTACGTGGTCCTTGGTCTCGATTATGTTTCTGTCTCGTAACCGTTTCTCATAGTCCTAAAAATTAAAAAGGGATAGTTTTATGATTTAAAAGTATTACTACTCTCTCATGCCCTTCTTGAGATTAGGGGGTTTATCATGTGTGGTTTGCATTCATAAATTATGGTTCTTAATGTTTCATCTACCTTCCTGTGAACTTCTGGTTCAGAATTAGTCTTTGATGTGGTATCGAGGGTTCACAGTCAGTTGGTGGATGTCTTATCAGCAGAAGAGAAACCTGTAATTATACTTTGCAATGTTCACGAGGGAAGAAACAGAGGCCCCACAGATAACAGTTGCTGTGGTTCAAGATGCTGAGCTTACCTGGCAACTTAGCCAAAGCCTCTGCTTAATTTCTGCCTTTCCCCATTTTAAGTAAAGCAATTACAAAATAGAAAATAGCATCTAGGTGCAGCTGACTTGTTCACCAACTTGGAGGAAGGTCGTGGGTACTTTGGATTTGTCTGCGGAGGCCGCTGTGTTTTCCTCTCTTTTTCCATCAGTAAAATTCCCCATGGGCCCCAAGGAGCTACCATCTTCTCCTTCAGTCCTTTCCTGGTCACAGTGAATGCTCAGGGTGACTCCAGATTTTTAAACCTGGGATAAAGGACACACCTTTGTGCCCTGACCGGGTAGCTCAGTTGGTTAGAAGGTCATTCTGACACGCCAGGTTTGATTGTTTGATCCTCAGTCAGGGCACACACAAGAAGCAACCAATGAATGTATGACTAAGTGGGACAACAAAGTGATGTCTCTCTCCCCCGTCTCTGTAAAATAAATTTAAAAAAACCCACACACCTCTCCCTTCTGGCTGAAACTACTGGATGTGAACTTGGCTAATGGTGGAGACCATGTGGCCAAGTAGAGAAATCTGTTTACAGTGGGGGAAAATGAAGCCACCATAGCAAGGGAAGCCCAGCCAGGATGGGAAAGGTCCTGGGGGCATTCAGGGCCTGCATGCAGGTGTCACTGAGGCACACATGAACTCCTGACATTCACACATCTTTAGCTATTTAACCCCATTTTGGGATTTCATCGTTCAGTAAACTCCCCTTGATGCCTGAGCTGGTTCAAATTGGGATTTTATCACAATCACAAGTCCAAACTATACAAACAAGAACAAGTAACTGAAAACACTCTCCAAGAACGGCTTCTGCATGAGAAGTCATACTGGTACTAATTTCTAACGGCTCCTCACTTACCTCATTAAATGCAAACTCGCCTGTCTGGATTCGCTGGCCTGCCCCACCTACCCAGGCCTATTACCTGAAAGCCCTCAAAGGTCCTGCCCCCATGGCCCTCAGATGGCTCCTGGCCAACCAAAACTCTGCATCCTGCGGTCCTTGCCCAGATGCCAGACTGCTCCCCACTTCGTTTCTCTCCTCCCACCCCACGGCGACTCAAACCCTACCTCTCAGTTTTCCATGGTATTCACTACATGTGCTTATCTCATTGGATGAAAATGGCAGTGAACTCTTGACTAAGGCAGGCTAATTTGCCATATTAACACCTAAGATATTTCTCAACCCTACAATCCTGATTTTTCTTAGTATTTGTCTTTCATTATATTGAGATAAGAGGTTATTTAAACGTCAGAATCTAGGAAAAATCATGAAAAGGTTAGGGACAGTGCTGCAAAAGAGAAGCTAGTGTTGCTACTGAGACTATATCAACAACAACAAAATTCATATAAAAAAGTTGACCAGGTGGCACAGCGATGCTTTACTACAGCCATTTCTTACCTGGAATACCTTTTCCATAATTTCTCGGTCATATGCTGGAACTTGCTTATAATTTCGGAATTCTGGCACCTCTTGGCTTCTAAGATGCAGAAGCCTGAATCGTTTGGATCTGTTTAATTCCTCATCTGACACAAAGTTAAATTCCTGCTGCAGCTGTTCCAGTCGAAAGAAATCAGGGACATAGGACTCACCACTGGTAGCAACCTATAAAAAACAGAAAATACAAAATTCTAGACAATGGGCAGACTTCATCCAAAAGAACCCAGCACTGAGCTTTTGGGAATGGAAGGTTAACTGTTTTAGACTGAGAGACTTGAGATGTCCTGCTTTTCATTTAAAGAGAAAGTACATTCAAATGTAATAGTAACAAGGAAGGTGTTACTATATTCATTCAGTAGCTATAAAAAGTACCACAACTGATCTCACCTATAAGTGGAACCTAATCAACAAAACAAACAAGTGAGCAAAATATAACCAGAGACATGGAAATTAAGAACAATCTGACAGTAACCGGAGGGGAGGTGGGAGGGAAATAACGGGGGAAAGAAGGGAAAGGTCATCAAGGAACATGTATAAAGGACCCAAGGACAAAGCCAATGGGGGACAGGATTGAGGGTGGGAGGTGAGGGTGGGTGGGATGGGGGAAAGTGGTGGTGGGAAAACAGAGACAACTGTATTTGAACAACAATAGAAAAATGATAAAAAAGTACCACAAATCATTTTTTCACAGAAATAAAAATTATAAGGTTCATCTTTGGTATATATGTTCCCCTACTAGGTATTATGAAAATATACAGATTGAAAAATGAGAGATTTATATTAGTGTATTACTAGATGCCTACTGCAAATAAGATTAACATATGCACAGTGTATATAACACCTAACGTGTTTTAAATTTGTATTTTTAAATTAAATTTATTGGGGTGACATTGCTTAATAACATATAAGTTTCAAGTGTACAATTCCATAGCACATCATCTGTATATTGCATTGAGTGCTCACTACCCACAGTCTAGTCTTTCTCCATCGACATATATTTGACCCCCTTTACCCTCTTCATGTTTTAAGTTTGTTTTACAATATAACTTCTTACTATTCTTATGCACATATGTGGATAAAAAGAGTCAGCTGATCACCTTCACTTAGCTCCACGGCCATGCCCTCCTGTCTCTGAACAGCCCCTTCTGGCCTTGGTCACTGAGAACAGTGAGCCAGAGATGGACCTGGGCGCCGACCTCCAGTGCCTCTGCGCAGTCACATGGCGGGGGGAGGCTGAGCAGGTGTGGGGGTCACTCTGCCCAGGAGACTGTTAGCCCCTCTGCTGGGTCCTCTGCCAGCTACGGCCTCCTCGGGGGCAGAAGGAACACCAGGGTGCGGAGATTTGCTGGGCTTTGTGCTGGGAGAGGTGACCCTGCTGAGAAAACCCTGGTTCACAAAAGGAGACCAATCAGGAAGGTCTCCCTGAGTATCGTCCTTCTACGGGAAGGCAAGTGGTTATAAAGGTGACGCGTGTATGACATTACCTCTGACTTAAAGACAGTCGTGAAATCGTGACTTGAAAACTTCACGTGGAAGAGACTGCCCTTTAGGTGGAGGTGTGATCTGTCCCTTCTAGCATGTTTCTTATCCACACTGAAAGTCCGTGTTGTGAGGAGAGTGCGGAGAGGCAAAAGTCAGGGCTTGTTTTGGGACTTATCTTAGAAATACTGGGAGAGAAAGGAAAATTTTCATCCCGGTTCTAACTCTCGGGCTGATGAACTTACACTGATAAACATGATCACAGGATGTGTTGCTATGGTTACTTCCATATCATACTTTTTTTTATGATGTTTTCATGGGAATTATGACCTCAGGAGTAAAAACAGGTACTTGATGCCAAAAGATAATTTACGGACCAATCACCTATTTTATTTATAAATTCGCTGAAGAATTTTAAATGTTGTGATAGATACAAGCAACTTAGCTCGTAAATACTTAAAGGAAACCTAAATAATTATCAAATTATTCATTAAACAAGAATACAAACAAAACCACCATTTCTTAAAACGCCCCATCAACCCTTTGGGGTGTGATGATGGAAAGGGCACAGACTCTGCAATCAGATGAACTTGGATCTGAGTCCTTCACTAGCTCTGTGACCTTGAGGAGGTAACACTCTACAGAAGGAAATTTGAGGAGTTTTCTCTCTGTAAAAGGGGAAAATTAAACCTTTCTTTAGGGTTTTAAAGGAGTCTGAGGTAACAGTTACAACGACAACAGCTAAAATTTACTGCACACTGAGCATGTGCCCGGTGAAATACTGCTTTGCAGCAGCTCATTTATTGTGGCAGTATTAGTGCAGGGAGCTAGTTAGGGAAGGGAGCGAAGGGAATCAGACACTAAGCCTAATAAACTAGGAGCTGAATCAGACATGAAGCCTGATTTGCTGGGAAGCCAGATCCTTCACAGGTTTCCCAGGGGACAGCGGCATCCTCCATGCAGGAGACCTAATCCTCAAAGTGGGCAGGAAGAACCGGTTACCCGTTATCAGCTGAGATTACCCCGAGGAAGGAGATTTCCCCTACTGAGGACTTGAAGTAGAAGCCAGGACAGTGGTGCAAGGGGAGATAAGCACCTGTGCAAAATGGTGTCATAAAAGGTGGAGTCTAATCTGGGGAAGGAATCAGATGGAATAAGGGCTTGGAAATGTGGAAGATCCAGGAAAGGGATTGGTTATGGGGAGGGCCCAGCACAGGCCTGGGAAAACCTAGGAAGTAGGTCAGATAGTTTGAAAGAAAACCTGCTCCTTCCTTAAAACCAAGAAAATATGTGGAGGGTTTTCAGGGATCTCGGAACAGTTGCTGCTAGAGCCTGCCCACCCTCTACATCCCTGGGGGTGTATTACTGCCCTTCATCCCAATAAATCTTTCCACTCCGCTAAAACTTCTCCCACACGTGTACCTTTTGAAATTCCTTTCTTGCAACGCCACGAGAACCCATCCTCACTGTCAACAGCAGCACTGTGAGGGCATCTCGGGGCTTAGATCCGTGAGTGCCTACCTGCTCACACAGCCAGGGAGGTGCCGAGCTGGCATTTAAACCGGCCATTCGCTCAGCACTCTGCTATTAAGCCCTACCGCACAGAGCGCAGGATGAAAGAACGCGTGGAAAGGGCTGAGCCGTTTCTGGGATTGTCATCACGCCAAGACGAGAAAGAGCGTGTGTGCGCAGTTCTCCCGCCACATTACCGATATCAGCTGCATCAGCGGGGCGTTGCTGGGATCATTTGGATCCAGCTTGGATTCTGCCGCCCACTTGGCCAACTTTTTCATGTCCGTCAGTCCCGAGGCGCCAATAGATGAGATGGCATCTGCTCTTTTCAAAGCACTGAAAAGAAAAAAAAATTCCAGGAGATGGACGTGACCACAGAGCAGTTTGCATCAGGACCACAGAATCCCAGAGGCAACTTGTTCCATGAAGCCCTTATTCTCCACAGCAGAACATCTGATAAGAAGGATGACTTCTGCCATTTTTCTTTTCTTGAAGATTGCTATTCAGTATAAGGACAGTAAGTAAGTAAGAATGGTGGCAGAAAATATTTGCAAACCACACATCTGATAAGGGGTTAATATCCAAAATATATAAGCAACTTATACAACTTAATAGCAAAAAACAAAAAAAAAAAACCCAAATAACTAAAAAAAAATGGACAGAGGAACTAAATAGACATTTTTTCCAAAGAAGATATTTGAACAGCTGACAGGTACATGAAAAAATGCACAACAGAACTCATTATCAGGGAAATGTAAATCAGAACCACAAAGGGATATCACCTCACACCTGTCGGGATGCTTGTTATTGAAAAGAGAAGCGAGAATGAGTGTTGGCAAGAAGGCGGAGAAAACAGACTCTTCATGCCCTCTTGGTGGGAATGTGCATTGCTGCAGCCACTGCAGGAAACAGCAGGGAGGTTCTTCAAGAACTTAAAAGTAGAATTCCCTTGTGATCCAGCAACCCCCCTTCTGGGGATATACACGAAGGAAACAAAATTACTAACCCAAAGAGGTATCTGCACCCCCTGTTGGCATTGCAGTGTTATTTACAATAGCCAAAGTTTGGAAACAATCTAAGTGCCCATTGACAGAGGAATGGATAAAGAAAGTGTGGTGTATACTTACAAAGGAACACTATTCAGCCACAGAAACGAAATCCTGCCATTTGTGACAACATGGATGACACTTGAGGGCATTATGCTAAGTGAAATAAACGTGCAACTAACGTAAGCACCAACTCTGGGCACACGGGGAATTCCTGGGAGGCCAGGGCTGTAGGCACCGTTGAGCAGTGGCATCCTCAACAGTGCTGCGTTTCTCCTTGACTTTGCTGATTTGGAGCTTTAAAGCAGTGAAACTCATTGAAATACATGCCAAATGCTTATCCTGGAGGCAGGAGCAAGCCTCCACTGGGCGTGGTGGCCAGTCTCCCCACTGAGAATGTCCTTGTTTCTATCAGGTGAACACAGGTTGGTATTGGGATGGAGGGGGCCTACAAGGGGAAAAAAAACAAGCCTGTTCTATTTCTCTGCATGTTGCAAATGTCAGTCTGTAACTTGGAAAGTGTCTTCTCGATGATCAGAATACGTCCTTTTATTTTATAGCTGAGGCAGCTGAGACCTAGGATGGTAAAATGATCCATTCAAGACAAATCTACTGAAGGATGAC
The DNA here is from genome assembly GCA_007922815.1 of Macrotus californicus. NCBI lineage: Eukaryota > Metazoa > Chordata > Mammalia > Chiroptera > Phyllostomidae > Macrotus > Macrotus californicus. Next base: position 52,573 of record VMDR010002288.1, on the reverse strand, counting down.
AGAGATAAGACTCGAACCCAGGACATGTGGCTCTGACTGTCCAGGCTGCCTGGACGGGCATCACCCACAAAGAGAGGGGGCCTGCCTAGAGGTCTCTTTCTTCTGCTGTGAGTAGAAAGCTAAGACTCTAGCAATCATAGAAGGGGACTGAGCATAGGGACTTGCATATCACCAGAAAGTTCAACACCAATCATCAGTAGCAATGGACCTTTACAATTCTGTGTTGCTTACTCCCCCATCTGTAAAACAGGGACCATGCTTCACAAATTTTTGTCAAGATTAAATAAGAGAAAATGCTTTTTGCCATTTCTGACCCTGGTGAACACTAAATATTTGACAGGCCATTAATATCTTAATTTTTACCTTAAGAACAATAAAACCCCCTGAAAATATTGGCACAAGACAATCAAAGGGATGAATCTGAACAGCAAGCCTTTTCCCCCCAGTGGGTATTATTAACGCCACGGCTGGCACTGTTCACCAGTTTCCTCCAGCCACTCATTACCTCCTAAATCCAATGCTCTGCTGTGACAGTGGAGGGATTAAAGGTATCCCGTTCTCTCCAATGGCCCATGCCACGCTGTTGGACACTTTCCCCGAGGTCATCAGAATCAGCTGATTACTACCATCGGCCTCAAACGAGAAGGGCACACCTAGGGAGACAGCACATCCAACAGGGTGTTGTTTAGAAAGAGGGAGCGAGCCCAGTCCTGGTGAGAGAGCAGACAGCAGACAGTGGGGCACGTAGATGGGGGTGGGGTGGGGAACACATAACTCAACATCACTGAATTCTGCCAGTGATGACACGCGGCACTGCTGCTTGGCTCTGTGTCTGACAACGCTGTGGCCATTGTGATGGATGACACACCTGGAGCGGGACCATCTGTGTGCATATTCTGGCTCTGACACTTTACAGCTGCGTGGACACAGACAAACTCCTCAGCTGCTCTGAGCCTTAGTTTCTTAATGTGTAAAATGAGGATAATAACAGCATCTCCTTCAAAGCAGGAGATTACTGTGGAGACCTTCCTTTATTCATTCACTCAGTAGACCCTTGTGCACTCCTACATCATGCCAGGCACTCCCTGCTCTGGGCACTGAAGGCAGCGGTAAAGAAACCCAACTGGTAAGGACCCCTGATATCATGGAGTTTATATTTGAGTGGGAAAGATGGGCAATAAATAAGATTAGTAAGTTAAATGCAATGTGTATTATGTTACAGAGTGATAGGTACAAAAGAGAAACATAAATTAGGGAAAGTATACAGAAAATATGTGTTTTGGGGTGTGGGAAGGGGTTGAACTTTCAGAGGGAGTGGCCAGGGGAGACTCCAGGGAGGGGACTTTATTTTTTTTTTTTAAGATTTTCTTTATTTTTTAGAGAGAGGGGAATGGAGGGACAAAGAGAGGGAGAGAAACATAAATGTGAGAGAGAAACATCGATAGGTTGCCTCTCGTATGTGTCCCTACCGTGTCCCTACCGGGACTGAACCTGCAACCCAGTCATGTCCCCTGACTAGTTATTGAACTGGTGATCCTTTGCTTTGTGGGACGATGCCCAACCCGCTGAGCCACAGCGGTCAGGGCAGGACCTTTAAATAAAGGCCTGAAGAGAGGGAGCAAGTGAGACAGTGAAGCCTTGGGAGAGAACACTCCTTGGTGGAAGGAACAGCGTAAGGGCCCTGAGGTGAGTGTGTTCCTAGAGGTAAGAGTAGCGGGTTAAGGGAGGCCCTGCTGGCCAAGTGCTTAGTGCCTGTCACACGGTGACCACTCAGTGAGCACGTGCTTTGGGTGGGCTAGGGGGCCACAGCAAAGCCTCAACGATTTGATCCCCACAGAGTGAAAATGAACGATAAGAACTCTTCCGGCAGTGTGTTTGATCAACTAAAGGAAGGAAGGATTTGTATAGCGCTACATATAGCAACCTCACACTCTGCCTTTCCAGTCGATATCACTAACCAAAACCATACCGCTGTCACACTGTAATAGCATCTTCGTGGTTTTCAAAGATTTTTCCTACATATTAAACATCCCATCTTCATCTTCAAAATAACGTGATAGGACTCCAAAAGAGGTAGGATTAGATCTATTTTATGAATGAAGAAGATGAGAGTCAAAGAGGTTACATGACCACTAGGGGCACACAGTTAGTCAGTATCAGAGGTGGGACGAAAGCCTAGGTCTTCAGACTTTTAGACTAGTGATCGAATTTGGGCCTCAAAGGATCCTTGCAGATCTCCAGGTACGACCTCACCATAAAAAAATCACCAGGCCCACAAGGAAACAAGCCTCCGTGAACAAAAGGTGACAGAACCAGACCAACGAGCAGGTAGGTATTAGAACGATCACGTACAGAATATTTCAAAAAATGTTTAATGTGTTTTAAAAATACAGCAATGAGTGAACAAAAAAATGACTGAGTCTGAGAAAAGGACGAAACGTTATCACAGCTGACCAGACTGATTGGAAAAGAACGAAATAGAATATCTAGAGGAGGAAAAATACAGCAATTGAAATGAGAAACACAATGATGACTTGCAGTGCCTAGGCCCAGCCAAAGACTGAGTTCATGGCTTGGAAGAGAGATGCAAAGAAATCACACAGAAGGTAGCAGCGAAGTCAAAAGATATCAAGTACAGGAAACACAGTGGGAAGAGTGAGATGATCCATCATTTATCTAACCAGAATTGTAGAAGAAGATAAGAGAGAATATTAATGAATAATCTCCCTATTACAATTATTTAAGTTATTTCAAACTTTTCAGCCTTAAAAGAATACCATGATATACACTTTTTATGCATAAAACTTTGTCCTCATTTCAGATTATTTTCTGAGGAAAGATTCTAGGAAGTAGCATTAAGGCATCAAAGGCGTTCTGGTGGTCCTTAATTCAGGCTGCCAAACTACTTGATATTTGCATAATTATATGAGTTTCCTGGCCACCAGTAGCATATAAAAATTAACTTTGCAAAATTATGTTTTCTATTTGAATCTCTGATAGCAATTTTAGAATTATCTGGTTGACTGAGAAGTGAAAGAAAAGATACATTCCAATCTGACAGCGAGACTGAGCCATTGAGGATGATCAGGTGCCCCGACATACCACTTCCGACTCCCTCGTGGGCCAGGGTCACGTGCTGGTTACTGCTGAACTCCACCTCTTCAATGGGAGCCCTTCCACTGACAACGGTGCTTTCAGGAATAGGCAGGAACACTTCTGCTAGCAGGGTGGTCCCGCTGTGGCCCACTGTCTCATAGACCTGAAATCGAGGAAGAGAAGCAGCTGCATAAAAACAGCAACAGAGCACCTAGTGAATGGGAAGATATTTGCAAATGTTACAGCCTATGAGGATAAGAGACTCATGCAACTCAACACCCCAGAAACAAACAATCCAATTAACAAACGGGCAGAGGACCCGGATACACATTCCCAGGTCTCCCTGTCAGTTCCCCACTGTAGTCTAATGGCCACGTTAGGGACCACATCGAACATCCAGTTTGTCTTCCTGTTTCTCACAGTGCTTTGCACGGTGTATTTGCTCAATAGAAAACACTTTTTGGGCTGGATGTACAAACTGTGGGTGGTTGCAGCCTGGTGAGGTAGACAAGGGAACGGGTTCTGGGGTCTGGGTGCTGGCTCTGCACTTTATGGCTGTGTGACCTCAGCGAGTTACTAAACTTCTCCACATTGCAGTGTACCGGGGACAGTAACACAGCTACATGGGACTCGGTGAAGATTCAGTGAGCTCCTATACAGAGAATGGTGCCTGGCATATTGTAATCATCCAGTAACTATTATCTTATACCAAATGTTATTAAATACCCACACCACTCAATGCATAGTGATGCCCAAGTTGTTTCCTAGGACTTTTCCCTCAGTCATTAGTTCTCAGAGGGCAGAGCTATGTCAAATTTTGGACTTTGCTCTTCTTTACCATTATATCTAATCACCATGGTGAAATGAGCTTGAAATTCGGAGTCAAACAGAACAGGGTGTGAATGCTTCTCTGTCGTTGACTTGCTTCATGTTAAGTTAGTATATCAGAAACTCAATTTTCCTGTCTTTAACGTTGGGAGAGTAAAAGTACCCGTGGTTTTCTGCAGGATAACGTGAGATAGCACAGGTAAAGAATGTGGTTCTGAAGCAGACATCTGGGAAGTATTATTTCCTAACGATTTTCCCCATTTTCACGGGCCCCTGTCCACTCCAAGCCCTCATTTCTTTCATTTAGACGACCGCACCTGTCTCCAGTTTGCCCCGATGACCCATTTCCCGACAGCAGCCACAGCCCCACGCCTGCTCTCGACCACCTGTGTCCTCTGCTCTGCATGCTCTGGGGGTTCCTAATATCTGCTCCCCTTGGCTCGGAGGGACAACTCTCCATAGTCTTCTCATCCAATTAAGGGCATAGATAAGGTGCATGTGAAAAAAAACGTATCCTGGCTTTATGTCCACAAAGGATGAACAGTAACCACAAAAGGGAGCTGGCCTGAGTGAACCAGGACGCTTCTCCAAACAGGACTGGTTTTCTTGTTCCAACAGTGCAATTCTACCCCTGAGCCAGAGAAATTGGGGGAGGCCCTGGGGAGGGAAACTCAAGTAAGAGCCAACTGGGTTAAAAAGAAACTTACCTTACTTCTTAGGAACTGTGAAAGCCACCCAGCCGTATTATACAGTGGGGGAGGCAGGAAGATGAACATGGGAAGATGATGTTATAGATGTGAGTGATAAACAAAGAAATGGAGGTAATCATCACAACCTCTTACTTCTAAATCAAATCTCATTTTTGTAAAAGGCCTAGCATTTATTTGGGAAAGGCCTCAAAGCTGAGATTTCAAGCCTTCTCTGGGAGGTCCTGGTCCAACTCCCCTGCCCTCCTGAAGTCCAACCTCACCTTCCCCTTGGGGCCAACTTTGACTCTCCTGCTTGTTACTCTCTCAGGTCAAACTGTCATCAAGCCTTGTCACGTCCTCCTTTCCAGGCTGCAATATTATTCCAGTCAATCCTTTCCTCCCATCTCCACCGCCAGGCCCAGTCTGTCCCTTCACTCCTGGTCTTTCATGCCAGACTGATCTTTGGTTGGAAGGACTGCTTTGGCATTGTTATCCTCAGCCTGGCCGGGAAGCACTGAGCCTCGTGGTTCCAAACACACAAGAAATGAAGCATCGCAGTCCCCACTGTTCCCTTCCAGGGTCCTGTACTCCCGCACACAGCTGAGTGTTATATTTTTGTAGTTCTCCCTCTCTTACCCCATCGCTGGCCCTGGAGAGAGGGCTTTGTGGCCGCCTTTTCTACACATGGCCTCCAGTTCTCCCTCACACCTGGTGCCGTGTTGGACACACGGCTGGTTCTTAGCAAGCAAAGAACCAACATTCATGCCTTGCCTGTTGACTTGCCAGTTGACGCATTATGGTTTTGAGAATCTCAGAACTTTTTCTGAAATAATTAGGCTCTAAAATTAAGAATGCGATAGTATTGGCATAAACCGATGCATTTAAGGCCATTTTTCTTACCCTCTTAAAGTTGCCAATAATTCTTGAACCTTCCCTAATTCAAAACTTGCAGTTACATGTACAATTTTCAAAAGGCATAGTACTATTCCTAGAGAGTTGAAATATAATATCCCCTAAATTAATTTCACCCATAACTGTGATGCAATCATGAGAAATTATGCCATGAACCATCATGCTAAGGGATTTGATCAGTTTCTACATATTTATAGATAGCTTAAGAACTTAACCAAGACAAGACTCCTTTCATTTGTAATTTTTAAAAGAAGTTTACATAATTCAGCTCTTTGGGTAGGGCTAAGCTAATTGCCTCCAAGTATATTCTTGGTATTATAAAATAAAGTTTTGCTTGTTTATTTAAAAAATTCACTTCATAATGTTTTAGTGAATTACTCTTTCACACTGCTTTAAAAAATTACTTTGATTGCAACGTCTACAGGTTAATATTCAAGACAGTACACAGAAGATAGTATAGGAGGCTTCTCTATTTTTAAAATATCATAGGAAATAAAATATTGGTGAACTAGTGGAAGGTGGAGGAGGTCTCTCTTTCCAGAAAATTCAGAACTGCCCAGGATGACTGCCCAGGTGGTCGGATCAACATAGGCATGGCTGGGCAGGTACCTGTGAGCAGGGGCAGACTTCTCTCCCACCTTTTGTCCTCTGTTCAGAGGGACGCCTCCTTCTTTCTTGCTATCTTATCTGCGGCTCTCTCTCACCTCACGGCTCTCTCTCACCTCATGCTAGCTGTCTATCTGGTCTTCTCACGTTAATCTTGCTCTTCTCACATCAGCTTTTCCTCTGCAGGGAGCAATGGGGAGGCTGTGTTAAGAATGGATCTCAAATCAGGGGGCAAACTCTGAATAACACGTTTGCTCTGCTGTGGATGAAGAATGGGAGACACTCATGTAGCGGCCCCCAGAGACCCCTTTTTATTAAGAGCAGGTGACAGCGAAGTGTCACCTGGGAATTGTATTTATTTACTTTCTCCATCAAGTTTCTGCATTAGTGGCAGAGAAGGATGAGTGATCCCGCATGGGTGGCAGATGGCAAACAACGCCACGTGCACTGCACATTTGCCATCCTAGAAACAGCCCTGTTAGTGTCATAAAAAAGAATTCCGAGAGTGCTGAGTGAGAGGATTCACTGGGAAAGTCTGAGATATTGCTGTGGGTTGAATGGTGTCCTCTGAAAGTGGCTCTCCACCTGGAACCAGAGAATGTGGCCTCATTTGGCAATAGTGTTATTACAGATGGGATTAGTTAAGGAGCAACATGAACTCATATTAGAATAAGGTGCACCCGAAGTCCAACAAAATTATCTCCTTAAGAGACAAAAAGGACACACTGAGATACAGAGAAGGTCATGTGAAAACAGAGGCAGAGACTGGAGCTGTGTCATCGTAAGCCAACGAACTCCAAAAGCCACCGGAAGCTGGAAGAAGTGGGAAGGATTCTGGAGAGCTTCTGGAGGGAGCCTGGCCTGGCTGACACCTGGGTTTCAGACTGTAGGGCCTGCAGGACTGTGAGTAAATATGTGTTGTTCTTAGCCACCGAATTTGTGTTGCTTAGCATGGTAGCCCTGGGACACTAAAACAGAAATAAATATATTGCTAATGGTGTGAGTTAAACTAGTAGGGAGATTTATTATTTGGGGGGAATTCTAACACCTGTAACTCCCTCCTACCCCCTTCTTAAGCATGTGTGGTATAGCATGATTGATGTCTCTGGTGCATTATGCTAGGGTCCTGGTCCAGGGTGATACTGAGGTCCTCCTCTGATGAATGGGCCAGAGATCCTCCCTACCCCCACCTCCCTCAGCCCCCCACTCTTCTTGAGGCACACCCTTGAGCACTGCGGCGAGTCCCTTTGTCAACATTGTGAGGAGGCAAATTCAGGGAACAGACCTCCTTCTGCCAAGACTTTATATGAACAGACCTGTCCAAGAGCAGGCTGACCTTCTGCTGCCCTTGAGAATCTATCAGGACGCCAGCCTAGCTCATGGGAGATTTCAAACCATCTCATACCCGTGTTGGCCAAAATATTCTTGGGATGGTGACCATAATTAAAATGCATACCTGCAGTGTTAAACTCTCCGGCCAGTTGACTATTTGCAAATTGAAAATCTGTCCAAAGTGAACTCGGAAGTCCGCCCCGAGTGGCCGACCTTCAGTCCTGGACACCTCCTTGTCATTGAAGATCACCTTTAAGTACACCGAGCGTCTCTTGACGTCTTCCCTTCGTAAGACCTCCACCCTGCAGAGTGAGACCGTTGCAGGTGAGGCTCGTGTTGGGTGACTCGTGTTGAGGATAACCTGAGTGCCTGACAAGTGGGCACTGAACAGGACAAGTTGTGCTGGAGGCCACTCTGCCAGTCACGTGAGCCCTCACCGAACCAAAATCACTCCAGTCTTTCAGAGCTCAATGTAATAAGACATTGTGATATGGAGTAGGAGGCACTGCAGAGGCCATAGGGCATCCAAGAGCTGTGGTCCAAGCATCACTGTACAAGATTCCTTAATTATTTTCAAATGAGCCTTACATTCGTATCCCAATGTTTTAAGTAAACAGAAACATACTACTTGTTAAATGCAGAGAATTCAAACCATGAGGGGCAGTAGTGATTTATATTTGGGTAGGACATTTTACCCTAAAAATATAATAACACATGTAGCTATTAGGTCAAGTCTGCTTCTCTAAGATTCAAGCTTTTCTTTTTTTAAGCACTTTCTGATGGTGAGTGACTCCTCATTGGATGCAGGGGACTGAGAAATGTCCCTTATTTTTAAATGTCATTTGAATCCTAAGAAAAGTATAAAGTATATTATTCTGAAAGCCAGGAAGTTAAAAATAAACCCAAACTTCCCAGAGTGGCCTTGAATTTTATTGTGCGTAGGTGCAGAGATGCCCAGCAAAAACTCCAGTTATTGGTTCAGTCAACAGCTTGTTACAGAGAGAGCAATTTGAGAGCATAAAAATTCAAAACACACTCAAAGAGTTTTTGAGTGGTAGTTTTGCTTTTTAATATTTTAGTGACACACGCACATCACACTTAGCATTTTACCTATTTGAAGTGTGCAATTCAGTGGCACTTTGCACCCTCACGATTTTGTGTAGCTATCACCACCATCCCGCAGAACATTTTCATCATCCCAAACAGAAACTGGGTGGTGGTTTTAACTTCTCCCATCTCTTAACTTAGGCTCATCTGCCTGCTGAAATTGCTCGAATGACTTGAGCATTTTTTTCTATAAAGGACAATTAACACCAAATTTGAAGACGTATCCAAGACACCAAAGACTCCACTCAAAGTTGTTTTAAGTCATATTCCCAGTAACTTCATGCTACAAACAGACCTAATGCCCCCCTTTCTTCTGCATGGCCCCTTTACCTAATGGCCTGATGCACTGGGGTGATTATAATCATTGGCTTGGAGTAACCTGGGCTATTGTCCCAAGTCCCAGTGGAAAACTCAGAAACTTAGGATGGAGGTACACATTCTCAGTCAAAATGGGACTCAGTCATCATGAAAGATGGTCAAATGAACCCCCAATTTCTCCCCTAACGTGCAGTGTACTGCTGTATGAGAGAGAGATACAGGGATGTTGGTAAGAGACTCAGTCCTAAGGGATCTTGTCACAAGGACGATGTTTCTCCTTTTCCTTCCTTCTTTCTTTTTTACTGTGTCTGTGCAAGGTGATGGGTGCTAGCTGCACCTCTTGTGGCCATCATTTTGCAATCTCTGTAAGTGGAGCCATTGTGCTGTGAGCCTCACACTTGCACAGCCATGTATGCCCATTACTTCTCAACGAAACGGGGAAAAAACACGCTGTGTCATCATACATTTTAAATGTTCATTACAAAATTACGTGGCCTACTATTTATGGCTTCAAAATAGCTCATTTAGTGTGGGGAATAGATTATGTATACTCGAATGCTATGAAGTTGAGATGACACATGACAACGCATGAGAAGCTACAATTTAAAAACAAACTGTTAATACGGTAATAGAAGTTTGAAACCAAGGAGGTTATAGGAAACTTGATAATGACATTCTAATTAACCGCTGTTTCCTAATTATCTCTGAGCATGACTGACTTGACTGAATTCTCACTTTGTGTGGTGGGATATTGACAATTCCTTCTGGTCCTGACAGGTCTCTGTTGACTGGAGAATTTAGCTTGGATCGGTCAGCACTGATGATTTTAATGGGTTCCCTTTACTAGATCACCATATGCTCTGACATGTGTCAGGGTCACCAGAACCTTGTGAAAACACAGTTCTCTGCACTCTGACCCGGAGTTTCTGCATTAGTTGGTCTCCGTGGGACCCAAGAATTTGTGTTTCTAGCAAGTTCTCCAGTGATGCCGTTGCTGCTGGTCCTGGGGTGACACTCAGAGATCCGTCTCTCCAAGATGCAGCCAAGAAGTCAATAGGAAAAATTAAAAAATTTTAAATTAAATGTAACTTTTAAAAGAGGATGAATATATACATGTGTGTCTAGGAGTTTATTACATGCATAGATTTATATACATAAGGTGAAGCTTCTGATTATTTCTGTTCCTGGAGTCTCATACTAACGACTAGAAATGCATTTCTGTCAGCTCTGGAGGGTAGGTGTCAGATGGCCTGGCTTAAATATCCACAGTTCCTTTGGGAATCTCTACAAGCTGAAATCAAGGGCTGAGGAGAGGCCTGGGTGTCTGTGCCAGGGAGGGCGGGGGTGTGCTAACAGTGGACAGAAAACACACACAGGTTCCAGGTCAAGGCTCCAAATCAAAGGCCATGCGCGCAGCAACTGTGAAGTGCTCCCCCTACAGTTAGCTTCAGGTAACGGGCTCCTGGGAAGCCAGCAGGGATGCATCTATTAATTAGGCAGGTGAGCCACCTGGAATCACCAAAATATGGACAAATATCAGCAATTTCATGTGGTTCAACCAAATATACATTTACAGAGAGTAAATGAAGCTCCTGATTGTGTAGGGTCAGGCAGGAGATGGGCAGGAGATGCACACTCCACACAGCATGTGGGGACGTGTGCGCATGTGCACTTTTAAACCTGGGTGTCACATGTCAACCTCACCTGGGACACTGGTCGTTGGGCGTCACGCTCCCCGCCAGGCTCAGCTCTGGGACCAGGGTGGGCTCTCCAGGCCTCCTCCTGCTCCGGGCTGCTCTCTCCCGCACCTGCTGCTCCAGCGCAGCCCGACTGGCAGGCTCTGGAGGAATGGGTTTCACAGGACCCTCCCCAGGAAATGGCTCCTCCACCTCCTCATCAGGATGTTCTTCGGCTGCTTGTTTCTTTTTCTTTTTCTTGGCCCTCTGTTGGGTAAGAGGCAACCTTATGTCAAACAGAATTGTTGTACTTCATTTAAGTGCACAGTCTTCAGACTCAGACAGACCTGGATGCAAACCCGGCTCCTCCTCAGCCAGCTGTGCGCGCTCAGACAGCTTATTGAGCCACCTGATCTCTCCGTGCCTCCGTTTGCTCAGCTGCAAAATGAGGGAACTCCTTTTGTAACTCCTAGGAAGCTCCTTCCGGGACTGATGAAGTGGGGTAATGCCCGCACAGCACTTAGCTCAGTGTCTGGCCCGTAAAAACATGAGCTTTTGATTATGAAAATAGGTTCTCGAGCCAAGGACACATCTTGAAATCAAAGGAAGGCTGTGAGCATGATGGGCACTTCAGGTCACTTTCATCTGTCCCTCATTGCCTCTGGATGCAGTTTTGCAGGTTGTGTGCACAAAATGATGTAATTTCCGAGGGAGACCAGGAAGCATCAGTGCGCTACACTCAATGGGATAATGCATGTAAAGTGCTTGAGCAATTACTTGTTTCTTCACTCAGATAGCCACAGGATGATACCAGGGAGCTATCTATGGGAAAAAAACTGGCCCTGGTTCCAGCTCACTCCATGGCTTTTTACAGAAGTACATTCCTTAGCCAGCTTATCCACTCATTCTTTTGTCCCTTAGCAAGGGGGCAGGGAGGCAGACAGAGCAGAGCCAGCAGAGGACTCCGTCGGCTTGCCCAGTTTCCCTCCTTCTGTCTCACTGGGTGCCCTCCAGACCCTCCCCCTCCCCAAGGTCAGCCCAGTTCAGGGCTGAGCCACTGTGTGCAAACCTGGGCTTTCTTCCAGGCTTTCCACTGCTGATAGGCAGTTCTGTACTCCTCCATCTTCTGCTCATGCTCTTCTGAGAGTTCTTCCAGCAACTCACTTATTTCAGCTTGAATTTCTGCTTCATATGCTTCTTCGTCGGCTTTCTGGTCCACTTTTTCCCTTTAAAATAATTGATAGTACCTCGGTTATTTCTTGAAATTGAGTAATAGAATAATAGCAATAGCAAATGCCTGTCCTGGGCTCGCTTTGTGGCAGGTCCTCTTCTAAAAGTTCTGTACGCGTGAGCTCACAGCCCCACAATGCAGAGACTTATCCGCGTGTTATACGTGAGGAGACTGAGGCACAGAGAGGCTAGGTAACTTGCCCGAGAATTCCACCACTAAGCGACAATGTCACTCTGAGCTGAGCGACCCAAGTGGCATGCTGACACAGTGCCCGTAAACTCTCCACCTATGGCGGCAGGAGTTTCACTGTGGAGGCTTCATTCCTCAGGTCTGAGGACCCACTCCATCATGTTGCTACCGAGTCCCTAAAACCACTTTTTGACTTTGGGTTGGCGATTTGAGGTTTTCTTTGATGAACCTGCTGACGTTCCATCGGGGGTTCGGCTCAACCGAAAGCAGTGTTTCCCGAGATTGTTCTGAAGAACTACAGTTCTGTGAGAGGCCCTACACAACAGGCACCGGGGCCAAATCAGCCTGAGGTTAAACAAGCGTGACAGGTCCCTTGCTCATCTTTGCAGAGCCTTTTACATGTCCACGGGCAGTGTGACTCTCTAGGAGGGACAGGGTCAGCATGCCTCCCCACACATCACAGCACTTGGAGCCACTGTCACTTAACGCCTGTGCTTGTCCCCTAACGTGGTCCGGTCGGGTCGGTGTGGTCTGGCCTCTGCAAGCCCCTCATCCCTTTCTCACAAGCTTAGTCAAGAGCCTAGAGCTGACAAATGTTTGCTATGTACACGTGTGGCCTGGTGGTTTAAAATGAGCAGTCCCCGAGGCACAGGGGTTTACAGATTTCTAGGATTCTCTCAGAAATCACTTTGGAAGCACAGCGTCACCTGACATTTATAAACATTGGGGAAATCGGTCTCAAAAACTTAGTCCCATCTCTGATACACAGGGAAGCATTCGCTTTGCCCCTTGTTCAGAAACACGAAAAAGCTGGCGGGAATTTGGATCCTGATCCAGGAAAAAAAATTAGGCCATATCTTGGGGTGGCTAGATGAACCAAGAATGTGAACAAAGGGCACCCCAAACAAATTTCCGAAAGGGTCTCAAGTGTCACAGAAAGAAAGTTTGCAACCTGGAAGTGACCTGAAGAATAAATTTCCGATACATTTTAGTTTATCCTAAGCTTAGGAAGGAGGGAAGGAAGGAAGGAAGGAAGGAAGGAAGGAAGGAAGGAAGGAAGGAAGGAAGGAAGGAAAAGCAATCTTGTAAATATTTACATTTTGCTTTGAGGTTGGAGGGTAGCCTAGGATATGGAATTTACAAGGGGAAACACTAGAATTTCTGGGCAACATCCGTGGTTTGTGTGGGAGAAAGTATTTGACTTTGTTTTCCATTAACTAATATTAAATGAGCAGACATTTAGTGGCAGGTGCTCAGTTGGGGACCAGATATCTAATGGTGACAAGGTCCCTAACCTCATAAAGCCCAGACTTACATTTGTCCTGGACACTATGGGATGTTTTCTCAGCCTTACAATGATTACAACCCCCCAAAATCACAATCTGCCACTCGCTTTGGCTAAAGCATGGCTGTTTTCAAAGTAAAGCATCAGCTAATAGCCCACACTTGTTGCTTTTCATGTTGGTGCATGGGCACCACACTTATGCAGAAGGAACAATCAGGAAGGGACCCACACCAACAGAAACACACTTGAGTTGAAATCATACCACGGTTTGCTGTAATCACTGTGCTCTCAATTACAGGTCTATGTCCAGTGACTAAGGCGTAATTAGCGTAAACACTGTGACCGTGCCCAGGTTAATTCCAAGTGGCTCAGGGTTGGGTGTAAGAGATAGAGCTGTAAAAATTGTCGGAGACAATAGAGAGCCCATATAGACTGTCTACATGACTCGGGGGAGTTTCCATGGCAGACACAAAATCACCAATCATAAAAGAGTACTATATTCTTTTTTAAATGAAGAATTTCTATTCATCAAAAAGCAGCAAAATGAGAGCAAAAACACAAGTGCTTGCAGCCCACACCACCTGCCTAGGTCTCATGAACAGGGTGTGCACTGAACTCCTACAGATTATGGAAGAGATACAAACACAAACAATCCAGCTCAAAAATCGACACAAGCCTCGAACAGGTGCTTCATAAAAGAAGAAATCAAGATGGCCAGTCCACATGTGGGAAACAAAACTTAGAAGATGCCATCTGCAGACTGGCTGCACGTTCACGTTCGATAAGACCAGGCGATGCGGGTGATGCGGGCGACACAGGCCTGCGGATCCCCGGCCGGGACACAGACCAGCTCGGCCACCCAGGAAAGGCGTTTGGATGCAGCATGCAAATATCTGGCAAAGCGCTTCCCTTAAGACACAACAATTTCATTTCCAGGTATACTTCTGGACAACTTAGGCACGTATGCCCTAAAAGACATGCACATCCAAATGTCTACACGAGTGATGATTATAACAATTGAAAAATGGAATCAACTCAAATGTCTACCAACAGTAAAATGGATGCATTTTGTAATATTCCTATAAAGAAAGATTACAGAGCAAATAAACTAGAGCTCTCCATCATAAAGTAGATGAATCTCACATAGTATTAAAGAAAAAAAACGAGTGTGTATTCACTAGAGAATACACAATATACTTGTATTTATGGAAAAGCCAAAGATGGTATGTGGCTGGGGATTGTACATAGATGACAAGCCTATAAATAAAAGCCAGGAAATGTTGATCATATAAGTCTAGAGCACGGTTACTTCCGTGGTGAGGGGGGGTATCGTTGGCATTGGAGCATGGGAGCCGCCAGGTACTGGAAATGCTCTACTTCTTAACCTGGGAGGTGGTTTCATGGTCATTTATTTCGAAGTATTTTCTGTAATTATTCCTTAAACTGTATCTATGTTTTATACATTTTTCTCTGTGCATGATATAATCCAATAAAATAATTTTTGAAGAAAGCCTACTTCCTCAAGACAAGTTTCAAGGGTGTATTTGTGAACCTCTGGAACTCTCGGAGGGCCTTCATCTCTTTCCACACTTTTACGATGGTCTTAAGCAGTGTCCGATCTTTTTCTTGTTCAGCGTCGCGGAGTTTTCTTGTTTGCCTGCAAAATATAAAGCATGGGTATATGTAAATATTAAAAAGTTATTTAGATGTGTTGGCAAATTTAAAAAATGAATAATGCTATACTGATGATATATTTAATTGGAGAACTATAATATTTCTTAAGCACCGGGACACTGAAAATATGAATGTAAATTTGAAGACAATAGGATGCTGATCTATTTTGAGAGGTTATTTGATTTTGTTTTCATTAGGTGAATCGGACTTCATCTTAGCTAAATTAGCTTTTAGAGTTATTGGTAATACAAAGTACCCTTAAATCACCACCACTGACGCTATAAAAACAAAGGCCCAGTGAACACAGTTCTCATGGACTAAACTATTGCAAACATAGCAGGGTATGTTGCTGTCCCGGTTAACAACACATATATTCAAGTCTGTGTTAACACAAATGACAGGTTTTCCCTTCAGGAGACGAAGCATGTTACCTACCACATGTCTTGGAGAGCTTTCAGAGCTAGCTGGAGTAAGTATTTTTGGCCTCATTGGAAGAGGCATGGTTGGAAAATGCTTCCATTTTCATTTCCATTATGTAAGGTGTTTGACAATTATCTAATGCCTTACTTTAAACCTTCTCTATGAACAAGAGCCCAATCCAGAACCCAAACGTACTCTCTTATGTCATTCATTCATTAATTAGACAGTTAATTTTTTCTTGGGCAAGTACCAGGTGTCATGCC
Organism: Macrotus californicus; assembly: GCA_007922815.1. Classification (NCBI taxonomy): domain Eukaryota; kingdom Metazoa; phylum Chordata; class Mammalia; order Chiroptera; family Phyllostomidae; genus Macrotus; species Macrotus californicus. The sequence continues at coordinate 36,947 of VMDR010002288.1, read as the reverse complement.
AGGGGATTTGAAAGCATCTAGGACAGGACGTGTCTCTGTCCTCAGGGATTCAGCTCAGGAGACAGACAAGCAACTACTATGTGAGAGCATACAATCTCATAAGCACACAAATCTCACAAGCATACAATGTGAGATTGGCCTAAGAGAATGTCTTAGGCAACTAGAGGTAGCGTTTCATGAATGAGCCCCTCCTGAACTCCAGGAGGAAGGCTTGAGTCTGGGGGTTGGACTTGCGATGACCAAGCCTGGGGATGGCACAGAGAAGCACAGAGGGCTCAGTGTCTAATCATTTGACTGGTGGCTGTGGAAAAAGAAGAGGACGGAAGATGACAGCTTCCTGGTAGGTGGGTGGCCAAAATTCAGGACTCTCTGAAGACCTTAGAAAAGCAGGAAAGCAGGGAACCAAAGTAAGAAGCATTTCCCTTGAGGAACAGTAAAGCACGTGTTTAGGAGCCCAGATGTTGGAACCAGACTGCCCAGGTTTAAACCCTGGTTCTATCATTTACTAGCTGGCATGGGCCTCTTCTGCCCATATGGGTTGCACGTGTGTACCTGGGACAGATGAGCAATGTCTCGGGTGTGCTGTGGGTTTCTGTGCCACACAGCAAGGACCCTCTTGCACCTGGGTTTTTAAATCCAACCTTGTTTTATCCATATCGATACATGCAGACCTAATCCAGTCATTTCAACCGTGGTATGGATGTTCCCTGTAAGACTCCAGCAGATGTGTTCATTGCTGTGGGGTTATTTCTACTTTCTGATTTTGTAAATGGTGCACAGGGCTCCTTGAACTGCACTCGTCTGAAGCAGAAGTGCTGGGTCCAGGCTGATGGGCATTTCAACTCCTCTCATCTATGGCCAGACCATTCCCCGAAGTGCTGGCTATAGTAACACTGGTTTACTCCAGCTGAGTGTGTGAGTTACAACATCCTACATGCTCATTCTTTCGTTGGCTTTCAGATTTGGTTTTAACATGATGGATATATCTCATTGCTCCTTTTGGCTTAATTTCACATGTGTTTAGTGCATTCAGAAAAAGTTTGGAAAAAAAAGTTCTCAACAAGTACATATCAAACAGGAATAAAAAGCAGAAGTTACAATTATAGACTGAACTCACCGAATTTCAGATTTGTACTCATTGATGGCTTTTGGGGTTATATCAACAGACTTTTGAGTTTTTGCTGGATCAAGGCCTGTCTGAACAGCATTTCTTAGAGCTTGGAGCTTAAAAAGACATCGACACAAGTTATGAGTTAGTCACTCTCCTCCTTGCTGCAAGCAAAGTGCCTGGCCCCACTAATAAGATGACCCACCCACAGAATGACCCAGAGGACCCGTGCTGTGAGTGGATGTCCACGTGTCCCGCTGTCCTCAGGCTTTCACCAAAATGAACTTTGGCGAAGAGCTATTCCTTCTATTTGTAAAGAAAAAAAGGAGGAATACAAAAAACATTGCATGTCCGTCCTTGTTGTCTGGCCCAGACAATCAAGCTGGTCATGAGAAATGTCACTTTCATGTGCGTGTCTCAGGAGCAAGGTTTCTTTCAAGGCTAAAAGTGGATCTTTCTGGTGCTGGACATACTGTGATATTCTTGTGATGTGAAGAGATCATAAAATAATAGACTCAGAAAAGGAGGCATTATGGAGTTATCTTTTGGGGTGCAGTAAGTTGTAAGTCAGGGTATAAGACTAAAATTGCCTATAGTCAAAATTATCTGTGAAAATTCCACAGGATAACATTACATTGGAAACCAGTCCAAAACAGATAGCGATTTCTCTGAGCATCAGTCGAAACAACTGACTTGTGTGGAGGTATCACGTTCTGGGAGATTACATATAAAAATGAGAATGTCTCTGAGGACAGAGAGATTCTTCAACCTTGAACAGTCTCAGCCTCTGAGCTCACACAAGCAAGACACAGCCAAGAACCTTCCATCTAATATTCACTCCTGACAGGTGAGACTCCTTGCACTGTTTGCACAAGTCTTTTTCTTTAAGCCCAGTGTGTGCCACTGAATTTGCACATATTCAAATACATCACCATATTCTTCCTTTCGACTCTAGGTAAGACAGCATGTCTCACATCCTAGAAGGAGGGACCACGTGAAAGAGGCGCATGAGCGTTTGCCGCTGGAAGTATTTCTGTTGTTTGGGTTCATGGAAAGAACCAACCCCACCAATAAGAAGCGTGGAAGAGTATACCTTGTCAGAAAGAAATTTTGTCTTGTTTCTCTGGCGTCTTGCAAGGTACAGGTCATATAATTGGGCCAGCTTGGCTGCCAAAACATGCTCTCGGCTAAAACAGGGATGATGAGTGAAGATTAACCCCGAAATATCAATGTCCAGTTGGAAACTTCCAGGAGGGTCCGATCCAATCAAATGTTGACTTCTGTGCACGTATCTGACTGCCTGCCAAAGAGAGCAGAGTATATGGGAACACGGTTACAGCACGTACTGTGTAATGAACTGAGCAATGGGAAGACAGTCGGCTGCATACTACTTCCTACAAGGTCAATCCAGGAGAATGATGCTCTGTCTCCTACTTCCTGGATGTTTTAGGGACCTGCTCTTTGCTGAATACTTGAAAAGTAAAATGAAAGACAAGAGAAGGGAAACCACTGTCATCTTGTTTCCAGCGTCCTTTGCATTTTTTCTCTCCCAGTTCAGCCCTAATCTTTCTCCTGCAGACTATCCTTTCTTGGGTTTTGTGGCTGGTGACCTTGACATTCTTTTAATGAGAGAAGCATAGATTCTGGTCCAAACTGATCGTTACTGGGATCATAGTCATAGTCTTCAGGTACAAAGTGACAGCGGAAGAGGGAGATAGAGCAGCTGAGTGTGTGGAAAACAGGAATGGAAGTTTCCACTGGGACTGCCCTGGATGGCTTGGAGTAGAGCATGCCAGACAGATCTCTCTGTTTTTGTTCCAGAAACCCTTCGAGATATGCCGTACTGACCACCACTGCTTTTGTGGGAATCGAGGCTTTGAGGTTGGGAGGTCCAAGGTGGAGGCCTTTCTGATTTTGTGTCTTTGTTTTTAGGCGGATATGGACTGTGATGGGGACTGTGGGCTTTGAGGCACATCACTCGATCCTCCCTCTTTGCAGAATGGAGCTTTTGGAAGCTACTTACGTTATCCGGAAAATGATAATATAGGATTATGTGACGTAAATTTATTATTTATAAGTTATGAGGGTAAATGAAAGTTGTCCAAACTCTAGCAAGAATTGAAGTGTCTATCCTTCAGAAATTGTGGGTAATGTTCACTAATCTCTATGTTTAATCCCTTGCATGGCATCTTGGGAAGATGCTGAATAGGGCCAGAAGCCTTGGATTCCAGCTCTGGCTCCGACTCAAACTTGCTCTGGAGCCTCGGTCAGGTCACTGCATGGCCCTGAGTCTCTGTTTCTTCCTCAGCAGAAATGGGCAGCTGAAGACAAAGATTCAGTTAGCACTTTGTAGGTCACGAGGCCTCATCTCACTCACTCACATGGACCATCTCATCTGTCCCATGGAGACAGATGGTGGTCTGCAGTGCAGCGGGCCTGTCTTCAAACAGCCATCGAGTCAGAGAGGACTGAGATCTGGTCCTTGTCACACGAGGTGGGAAGGATAAGGCCTGGGATCTGCAGAGGGAGGCTGGGATCTTGGAAGAGGGGACCCCAGAATCCTATGATTATAAGATTCTCCCATTGTCCCCTATCAGGCTGAGAACGGAGCAGGGAGGTCCAGATAGTGTGTGTGTGTATATATATACACATACATACATGTAAATATGTACAGAAATGTACTCACACTGGTTATACAGTGTGATCTGCTTTTCAGTTACTATTAGTCATTGAAATAGCATTGGTATTTGCATTTACAGCAAAGCACATACATGTGGGTTTTTATTTACCAGTAAATGGGTCATGACTTGTGTTGTTGGCTGATTCGTACTGGTAAGAATATATGAATTTATTTCTTTTTTAGCTATTTAATTTCATACTTTGCTTTCCCTCTAGATTAGTAGACTATTAATGTATAATTAGGACTTACGATTTTCTGCAAGACTTTGATAGAGTGTATCTTGCATTAATTTTAATTAAACAACAAGTTTTCTCCTATAAAATAGCACTGAGTCTGTCTTTAATGAGAAGATCAGCAGATTTTTTGCTTACAAAAAAGTCCTGTAAACTGGGCCGTGTTTATAAACACGGCCGGCTTGAAAAGGCAAGGACTGACCGTGTCTCAGTCCCCTCCAAAATACACTGAATTGAATCTCCATTTGGAGTTATAGGACAGAAAGACCACCTGACGTGGACAACATTCTCCCAATATTTTGTAATGTTATAAAAGCCGTAGTTCTGGTCATTAAAATCCTTATATTTTAGATGGCAATAGGAAAGCCCATTTTTTCTCTTCTATTCCAGTAAAAGTATTCAATTATAGTCTGAGTTCATGTTGGAAGTTTTTAATCTGCCTGTGGTCACGAAGTGTGTTACGATCATGCTGACTACCGGGATTACTTGAAAAATTCCCACCTCACAAAGACAAGTACAAACATCACTACCCTCTCATTGCTTCACACTAGCTGTGTCTTGCTCTGACTTTCCTTTCACGCTGGGGTAATGTGATCACCCAGGGTGCGGCTCTCAGGTTCCACCTTGTACTCTTCCTGGTGAGGAAGTACCGTTGGTAGCATTTTAATTACTTGAAATGTTACCCGGGGCACCTTTATTTTGTGTCTCCTTCCCTAAATCTGCACCGGCCCGTGTTCAGATAATAATGGGCTCTAAACGCAGCTCAACCAAGTAAAAATAGCCTCCAGGACTCTTGGCAGTTGTTGGGTAAGACTGCTCAAAAGACCCCGACTCTTCCTCCTGGGGAGAAACACCCCCTGGTGATCTCGTTATATCTGTTTCTACACGTGTATTGAGAACGATCACGAAAACAGTAGCTACAATTTCTTCCAAGAATATATATCATTTATGGGGCATATTATTTTAGTTTTGAAATCCATCTAAATCTTCAGTCTTTCAATGGAAATTGAAAACCAAAACTATCAGAGATGGTGCGTATGAATCATCTGCTGACGTTCTCAGCATGTGCAGAGATGCGTGCCCATGGAGAAAAAAAAATTAAGGTTGCGCAGAAAGAGAATAATCATTGGTGAGATTCAGATACAAGTTTTCATATTTTCCCTGGGAAAATAGTAGCAACAGGGTCTGAATCCAGCCCAGAGCCTGCGGTAGATTCTACAGCCATTGTTCTGGTTTTTCCTGGGAACCTTTCTCATTCTCCATCTCCTGGCCATGGCTCCAGGGCATGAGGGAGAGGTGGGCATATGTTCATCTTACAACTGACGAATTTGTCCTTGGTATCAACAATGTGAACCTAGGGGAAAATAGGATGCTTTTCCTCTGGAGTTGCTAAGCTTAGGTTATGAAGGGTCACACTCCCTAACACAGGGAGAATTCTGGCCCCCCTGAAACAGGAGAGAATGAAATCAGTGGACTTCAAGGAGACCCCGAGAAAAGAGAGATGGATAGAGACCTGCTAGCACTGGGTCCTTGGTCCCAAAGCCTAAAGGCCCTCCTTCAGTTTAAGGATTCATCCCCAGGTCCTCACATTTGTAAGCAGATTTGAAAAGAGGAGGCTCCTACACATACACCCCCAGAAATGCCGTGCTGACCCCTAACCACAGTACCTTTAACACTTGACGTTCCAGTCTCCCACGCCATGGACAAAACCTGTCTGTGGCCATGTTTGGGTGGTCCTGCCCCTGTATTTCCAGGGTCTGGCACAGCTAAGGGCATAGTAGACTTCAGGTAAGGGTGGAAAGAATACAATGGGAAGGAGGGAAAGGAGGAGGAAAGGAAGAGGGAGGGAGGAAGGGAGGCTGTTTGGACCACTTTCGAGGACTCTGACCCTACTGTGCTGTCATGATGAGACATGCTGAATTTCACATTGTCTGTCTTTTACCCACCTTGTCCACCTTATATGCTCCAGCACGTTCTTTGCCACATTCAAAGCCTACCCTCTAAGGAAAGACCTTGGAGGACGTCAGTCCCTTTGGATTTCTCATTTCCCTAACTTCCTTTGCTCTGTGATGCTGGACAACGAGCTCTCTGAGGGGTACTGTTCTCTTCCTCTACTTTCTTATTTCTGCCCACAAGATAGGAAGATCTCCCCTCTCAAAAATACTGGGTGGGAACCCTCTGTGCTCCTCTCCCCTCTGCCACAGGCTAGAGAGAAGGAAGGATGTTTCTGCTTGGCAAGTCAGGGGGATCCCAAGAGCCACTGGTCAAGGTTCTCTGCTGGGCCAAGTAACCAGTGGCCTCTGGTTGCCCCCTCTCAGCTCTCTCCTGGGAGCCTGCTCTCTGGCCCCGTGTTCTCCTCGGCACTCCATGTGTGAGCTCACAGGGCAGTTCTCTAGGTGCTCAGGCTATGTCAGACAGGGAACATAACTCACGGCAGATGGAGCAGGAAGACTATCTGGTCTTGGGTCCAGGTGGCATTCCACCACCCAACGTTACTGCTATCTGCATCCCTCTCTGAATCCTTGCATTTCTAATTAGTTCAGAACTTCTCAAGGAGACAGACAAGATTAATTGGCTCCAATACCCCACTCTCCACAGTAATTATTCTTCCATTTTCTAATTTTAACCAGTGTAATTTAGTGCTTCATTATATCTGTGTTGTACGTTGGATGGATGGGTAGATGAAGCGGCGCCCGATGGGTTATTAGACAGATGCATAAGTTGACACTGTTGATCACTAATGATATCAAGTGTCTTTGCCATGTGAGCAAATCAAGGATAAATCCCTCATGGCCTGGGACTCAGGTTAATGCTTGCTTTGTAATCTATTCCCAGGACCTCATTTCTGCCTGAAGTAGCCACTCGTCTACACTTGTCTATAATTAACAATATTTGATAAAAATTCACAATTAAAAAAACGGGTATATATATACATTATCTCAATACTCACAGTGATCTTATGAGTTAGGGAAGATTGTCATTTTTCTATAAGGGAAACAGGTCAAGGGAAGTACAGGGACCCGCCCAAAGCCACAAGCTTGTTAAGAGAACAGACGACTCCATGCAGGTTCTCTGACTTGAGCCTGTGTCTTCCCTGTCCACCCCCTGCTTTATAGAATGATCATTATATCCCCTCATTCTGTGTTACTTGATCAGTGTTGAAATGTTATAAATTTATAATTACACAGGTTTCTGAAGGAGGTGATACTTGCTCAGCACTTCAGGAATGCAAGGGCAACATAATTCCACACGAGGACAGGTGACTGTCAAGCAGCGCTAAGCTTTCTGAGCTCCGGACTTAGCACTTATATGAGTTATCTCAACCGATCTGCACAGCAATTCTAGGAGGCAGATGCCATTACCATGCTCACTTTACAGATGAAGAAATTGTGACAGAGAAATCCAGGGCCAAGTTCGCCCTCCGGGGGAGTTTAGTGCCAGGACCCAGGTCAGATGGCAAGGTACCACAGCTTAGGGGGAATACAATAAAAAAGATCTGCAAGGACAGAAACCTCCAGTTACACAACAGAGGGACAATGAGTGGGAAGTAACCCTGCAGCGCACGTAAGATGACAGAAAGAAAAGAAGAAAACTAAGGTCAACTCACCTGGATATGCAAATAAAGACACCCACTCGGCCTTCCCTACCTGGTAAACTCTCTCCTTGCTTGAGAAGGGATTAGGTGAGCACATTAGACTCACTGGTAAATACACTGCTGTTTGTTCTTTATGTATAAGATAGTGACTTATTTGAACAGTAAATCAAAGACGAATGTTACAAATTCCGTGCTCCAAGCTATTCAAAAAGCAGAGCACTTTCCAGCAAAGCAGGGCAAGTGGGGAGGAGGGTTTACCTTTTTATACAGCGTTTCAAGCTCTGCGTTCACGATTTGCTCCTGGGTCAGCGCTGGAGGCCTTGCAGAGAACGGCTTGATGGGGTTTGGCAGGGCTAGGATTCTGCCGTCATCTCCGAACCACCTTCTGTCCTGGGGACCGAGCAGAGGGAAGGCCGTTTCCTTCTAACTGGACAGAGATGCTTTAGCACATCAACAATGTTTGCGGGGAAATTCCATGTTAGCACACGCATCTCATGCACCTCCCCCTTTCCCCAGCAGAACTTCTAAAGTCTCTGCTTCCATTAGATGCCCCCCACAATTAATTTAAGATATAGTCTTTACCCCCCTCCCTGGCAGAAAAAAAAAAGCTTAAGGAAAAGGTTAAATGATTGCTACTGAAAATTTTATCTTCGATTCTTTAAAAATTTAAGGAGAAAAAAGCATGGGAGATAAACAATTGAGAATGTTCTCTTTGGACGATTAAACATTTCTGTGACTTGGAGAAAGGTCACCAGCACCTGACTTAGCAGAAGTCCAAATCCGCTGGCAGAAGACGGGTTGGAGCAGTGAGAGTTTTTGCTGTTTCGGGGACACCAAACACGCCAGGAGACAAATGCAAACAAAGCGAGACTACTATGTGTGGACACCCTCAAGGGCAAGTGAGCTCAATGTCGCAATGCTGCCCCACCAGGAAATAGGAGCTCTGGGTCACTCAGAGGACAGCCGGCATCAGGGGCAGGGCCATGTGCTTACAGGGTCCTGCGTGAGCAGCCTGTTCTCCACGATGTTCTGTGCGGTGCGCGGCACCTCCGGCCTGGTGCCGACGTACAGGCCTTCGTCCTCCAGGAACCTGGGCTGCACGTTCTCAGGAAGCTTTTTGTACGTGGGCACTAGGTAGTTCACAAACACATACAGTGACGTTAGCGCCCACCTGACGTTTCAAACTGCACTTGGTGACTTAAGGAAACCCCTGGAGCTTTCATTTCTGTTCTCGGAAAATGCACATTTTTCCAAATTAATTTCTAGAAGCAGAACTGAGGAGAAGATGACTTGTTTACTTGCAACCTCATGTTGGAGAGTGATGAAATAATTCGGTACCCAAGTGACCAGTGTGCAGACTGGGAAGCCTGGCCTGCAAACCGAAGCACTGGCTCCACTGCCCGTCAGCAGAAGGAATCTGGGCAGGTGCCCAAGAACTCCCTCCTTCTCACAGGAGGGATGATAGTACCCATTTCACTGGGTGCTTGGGAGGGTTCCGTGAGGGAAAGTATGGGGAAATGCTTAGTTAATTGAAATGCTTGGTATCTGAGTAAGTGACCATGACCTCATTCATTCCCCTGCCCTGTCCTTGGTTCTTTCACAGACCAAATCTTTGCTGACAGCCTCCCTGTGCCCGATGCTCAGTGGGCACCATGAAGTTGGTGGGAGTGTCAGGCAGCACCAGGAAACCAAGAGGGAGATCATTCCAGAGAGTGGTAAGTGTGATGACGAAAATACACCTTGTAGGGGTGGGGGAGAGAAAACTTCCGGCTGGGAGGGGATAAATCGAGAAAGAGCAGTGAAGAAAGGCACTTGGAGACTGAGCAGGAAGGAGGCGGTGATGGGACAAGTCAGTGTGTCCGCACCAGGGAATGTCGTCCTGAGGAGAGGGCATGTGGGGGAACAGAGAAATGCCCAGCATGCTGGGGTGTGGTGCACAGGGGCAGTGGCTGGAGAGCAGGTTCAAGGTTGGCAGGAGGGAGCCGGAGAGCCTCACAGGCCCCACAGGAGCTCAGGTCTGTTCAAGGAAAGGAGTTACCAAGGCCTCCTTGCTGGCGGGTGTCCCCAGCAGAGTTTTCATTCTAACAAGACACCTGGAACTTAAATAATAGTGAATGTCAACTGTAATTAAAAAGTAAAAAAAATTAAAAAATTTAACAAATAGGCTTCATGACTGATGTTAAAAGAACAGAAGGAAGGTTTTAGCCTAAACAAAGGGTACCACAACCCTATTACATCTCCAGGCCGGCAGTGACCTCAAAGGGCATGTGGGTCAAAGGGTATGTTCGATAAAAGGAGGTCTTTTCCAACTGACCAACGGAAGAAATCTGACCCTCCAGGAAACTGAAAACATAAAGATAAGAAGACCACCCGGCCTGCTACTGTGGCAGATGGGGCTGGACGGGAAATAGGAGGAGCAGCCCACAGATACGGACCTGTGAGGAAGGGTCAGGGCGTAATTTGGGAATTAATTATTAAAGGTTGAGACTTGTTTTTCTTTCATAATGATTTCACTCTAAACCACGTGAAATGCCCGAATCTGCAAATTTTCCCACGTGTGGCCCCTGGGCACTCTGTATCCCAAACCCATCCACAGAAAACATCTCATGCCAGTAACCCTGGAGAAACCCATTTCCCCACCATGGAAAACGGGGGGCAGACACAGTTTTAGCCTCTTTGTGTTTCCCACCCCTCCATTCACTGTTTTGGAAACCAGTCTTCAAACAGTGATGCGAACAACAGCCACAGGCACAGAAGTTGCTGCTTTGGACCCCCTGCTATGTGCTCATGGCACCACGGCCCTGGACTGCTATAACTTCCCTGATGCTCACAATGAAAATGTGTGCGCAGGGTCTTCTAATAGGAGAGATGCATTTCTTCCTGACTTCAGGGAGGCACCTGAGAACAGAGGGACTCAAGATCACAGCTCATGAAGGAGGAGCTGGGTCTGTGTGTGTCCCCAAGTCCTGCTCGTTTGCCCACAGGGCCCCAGGGTGCTTCCTGTAGATCAGAGCAAAGCAGAAGATGGACCCCTGCTCTGTTTCCTGCTCAGAGCAGCCACCATGCATCCAGGCCTCCCTGTGCCTCTTCCTAGACCCCTGCTACCTCCGAGTTTCAGGCCATGTGAGAGCCATTTGGGGGGTCTAACCTCCATCCCAACTTGGGTGGTGTTGGGGTCTCTGGGGAGAGGTCAAACAATGAGTCCTTTGAGCAAACACACAAGTGACAAAGCTCATGATTGGCTGAGGCTGCTGCAAATGCATGTAGCCCTCTCCCCAAGAAGCATAAGGATGCACAGTGCTGATTGTGTGGCCTCTGAAGCAGGCCACCTAGCTCAGAAACTTGCCTCCCTCACTTTACAGCTTCAGGGTCTCGGGTCAGTTCTTTAACTTCTCTGTGCTTCCAGTCTGCAAATGCACATGAAAGCAACAGCTCTCTAGCCCTGGGGCGGGGCCACGTTAGTTGATACATATGAAATGCTTAGAAAAGTACCTGGTGAAGTAAGTGCACAGAATGCATTCACTATTATTATTATTACAAAGTCATGCTCTTTGGAAACTTTTGCCAGCTATTACTTTAAAAGGAAACTTGAGATGTCCAACAAATTCCAATACTTTGAACGTAGGTGATCCAAAACAACCTATCGAAACACCATGATAATTTATCCTTGGCTCAGGATTTAACTGGAACTCAGAACGTGACAAATGGAGAGAAATCTGACTTCCAAGTGAGGTAAGTGCGGGCCCCTTCCCTGCCAGACGAGGACTCTTTGATGGGACTCAGGCCCTGCCATTTTAAGTGTGAGTTACTAGAGCTGGGGAGATCCCCCAGGTGCGTCAGGAGGAAAGGGAATTCCAGGGGAGAAAAGAGCAAGGGGAGACCCCGGGCAGAAAGGAAGCAAGGAGCAGTATCGAGGAGTTCATTAAACTGTCTGCTCCAGTATCCTGGCCATTCCCCCACCTCAAGGAACGTCCAGCAGCCTGCTTCCCAACACACAGCTGCTCAAACCCTTGGAATCTCCAAAGTGATAACTGTCCATCCTTTTCTACACTAATGGGATGTCTCCTCAATAGGAGCCTCAGGATGGGTGCAGGGGAACCAGCCAGGTGAGGAGACACCTCTGGGAAAAAAGAGGGACAGAGGGTCTAGAGCTTGAGCAAATTAATCACCAATGGCAGTGATTTAGTCAATCATGTGTGCATAACGATACCTTCACAAAAATTCTAACCACAGGGGTTTGGAGAGCTTCCGGGTTGGTGAACACGTGGGGGTGCTGGGAGGGTGGGGTGCCTGGAGAGGGCATGAGGCTCTGTGAGCCTTCCCCCACACCCTGCCCTAGGTGTCTCTTCATCTGTATACTCTATCACATCCTTTATTATATAATAAACCAGTAAATATAAGTATTTCTCTGAGTTCTATGTGCTATTATATCAAATTATGGGACCTGAAGAGGGAGGGAGTTGTGGGGACCCCTGACTTGTAGCAAAGTTGAGTGTAAGTGTGTGTTAATCCGGGGGGCACGCTACTTGGCAACTGCATGCTAAAGTAGCGGGTAGTCCTGTGGGATTGAGTCCCTTGTGTGCGGGGGGCTGCTCTAACCCCTGGCAGGTAGATCAGGATCTAATTGTAGCACACCTAGCTGGTGCTGGGGCTTGGTTGGTGCAGGTAAAAACCCACACATCTGGCCCTAGCCATGTTCTAGAAGGAGTGAGTAGAGGATGGAACAGTTGTTCCTTTTCACAGCCTGCATCTCAGAGCTGCTCAGCGATGTGATGGAGCGGCTCCCACTGCACCCTGGGATTTCTCGTGCTCTTCTGTCGGTAGTGATGGTTCAGTGAATATTTTCCCATGTTCTGTGTGTTGGTGTGTGTGAAGATATTTCTCGATTATGAAAGCAGATTAGAAATCGGGGTCAGTGATGGACACTGGGTGTCCGCAGACGCCAGCCCTGTTTCCCTGGGGGGAACGTGAAGGTGAGCAGGAAGATGGCAGGGGCCAGTACCTGTCAGCCTGCTGGGTGTGAACAGGAGCTCTTTCTCCTTCTGCAGCCGAACACGGGCGCTGTCGTAGTCGGCGGGTCGGACAGCCACGAGGTCCTCAGCTGCAGGATCCAAGCCCAACAGGAAATCCTCGGCATCTTTGCCATGAATCAGCTCCTCCTCATCCTGCATTATGTTAAGAAATAACAGTTAAAAAATCATGCTTAGATGACTAGCTTACACAGAAAAAAATAACCATTAATATTAAACTCATCAAGCAACATACCCAACAATAAAATTACCTTCTCTTTCCACTTATCTTTTCTTAATTATATTTTATTGATGACACTATTAGGATCATCCTGACTTCTCCCCCTGTGCCTCCCTCCACCCAGCAGCCCCCACTCCCTCAGGAAATCCCCCACCATTGTTCACGTCCATGGGTCATGCATATAAGTTCTTTGGCTGTTTCATTTCCTGTACTGTCTTTACATCCCCATGGCTATTCTGTAACTGCTAAAGCGTAAGATTACATGGCCTTTCACATTTGCCAAGGGGATTTTCTTTGTTTTTCACGATTCCCCGTCCTTGGAAAACGTCGCCATCAGAATGGGCTGAAATCAGAAGAGATGTGCTAAGCAACTGAAACCTTGACAACTCTGGCCCCCTTGGCAGGGGTTTACTTACTGACATTGATTTAAAGGACAGGGGTTCATAAGTTACGCAGCAGCTGACGCTTCCGCACAACACCCACCCCAGGCAAACGCACCAGGCGCCGGGTCCGCGCCCTGCTCAGACTGCCTGGGCCGGGATCCCAGCTCCACCCATATGGCCCGGGGACTTCAGCGGGCTTATCTACTTTTCTGATCCTCAGCTTTCTCGGTAAAATGGGGACCTTAACAAAGAGGACCTCTTAGGGTTTTATGAAGATAGAATTAAATGACACGTGTAAACATTTTAAGCACAGACCTGTAATGGTAAATATTAGCTGAAGCATGTTAATTCTGTTTAATTGAGGGTTTCCAGAACGTTTCTCCTTTTATTTCTTCTCTTTCTCCATCCTCTTCTTTCCCCTCCTGCTTCCTCTGCTTCTTTTTACAATTTACACCTGGTGCTCTTCATGAGCAACACCCTTTAAAACCCCGTGCAGGTGGCTGAGATACTGGTGGCGGCCTAGCTACCTGCCTCCTTACTTTTCCTCCCCAGTGTACAAAACAATAAAAATGGAAAAGCAAATCTACGTGGTAGCCAAGTTCTCAGCATAACCTGAAGACAGAAAAAGCCAAACATCTCAAAAAAGGAAAAAGAGAAAACCCCCCGATATCAGCCTGTGGGTTTTCTTGCTCCTGCCCCATCTCTGCTTTGTGATGAGCAAAGGCACAGAGGAAAATCTGCAGAGAAGACAGAAAAAGAAAGCTGGTGGAAGGGGTTATAGATGCTCTAAAACTCCCACCAGAAAGACTAACTCCACTTTGAGTATGGAAATACTAAACAAGGGTCTGGCTGGGCCAGAGCATGGACTATGGGGGAGGGGCTTCAAAGTACCAGGGATTTCAAAGGGCAGTTTCCCAAACCCAGATTTCACAGGAGAAAATGGAAAAGGAAAAAGAAGTGGCTTTTGGAGAGAAGTGTCATGATTTCAGAAGAAGCCCACGAATTTGTGGACAGTCCTGCCTTCCGAAGTTGTGGATTCTCTTCCTTTTTCTGTGAGGGCCATACTTCGTGAACTGCTGCTGATGAGTGACAGACAGTATATACCTTCTGACACCACATAAAAGGCACCATGGCTCCTCTTTGCTTCCTCTCAGATCACTTGCTTTGGGGGAAACTGGCTGTCACGTCACGTGGATGCTCAAGCAGCTTTATGGGGAGGTCGGGACAGAGGCCTCCCGCCAACAGCCAGCCCTTGCTGGACAGGTGACTGGGCCACCTGGTAGCCAGGCTCCCTGACTCAGCCACGCCTTTAGATGACAGTAGTTGGGGTTACCTTGTCTGCAACCTCACAAGAGATCCGGAGGCAGAACAAGCTGAAGGCTGATTTTTAAGACAATTATTACACAACAAGTTGAAGTATCCCCAAGCTTTTGTAGACCTAGCTAAGAAGTGACATTTCTGAGAGGCATTTTTCAAGGGACGTGATTAAAACTTAAGCACAGAAATAGGGGAACTGTGCAAATTTTGAAGCATTCTGGTATGTTTTCCTTTTTATTTTTTAGTGCAGTAAAAAGTACCAAAATTTACTATTTTAACCATTTTTAAGCATAGCGCCTGTGGCATTAAGTACATTCACACTGTTGTACAATCATCAGCACCATCTCCAGAATGATTTTGTCTTCCCTAACTGACACTCTGTCCCGTGAAATAATACCTCCTCATCCTTACCCCCTCTCAGTCCCTGGTACCCATTCTTCTATTTTCTGTCTCTGTGAATTGACGACTCTAGGGACCTCACGTGATGGAATCACGCAATATTTGTTCTTTTGTAAGTGGCCTATTCCACTTAGCACAAGGTCTTCCAGTTGCATCTGTGTTGTAGCCTGGGCCACAATTCCCTTCCTTCTCCACGGTAAATGTAACATTCCATTGTATGTCTATACCATATTTTGTTGGCCCATTCATCTGCTGATGGACACTTCTACCTTTTGGCTAGTGCGATCATGCTCTAATGAACATGGGTGTACATATTTCTGTCTAAGTACTGCTTTCAGTACTTTTGAGTAGATATCCAGAAGTGGGATTGCTGGATCAGATGGTATTTCTATGCTTAAATTTTTGAGGAACTATCAGACTGTTTTCCCCTGCAGATACACCACTTTACAATCCCATCAGCAATGAACAAGGGTCCAACCTCTCCATATTCTTGACAACACTTGTTATCTTCTGTTTTTTTAGCCATCTGTATATCTTCTTTGGAGAGAGGCCTATTCAAGTTCTTTGCAACATTTTTACTGGCATGTTTTCTTTTATCTCACACATAACACTCATGATTTTGGACCCTGAGTTGTAGCTTGGGTGTGGCATGAGGCACAAAATGCTGCCTGCCTGTAAGGTCGTGGGAGAAAAAAGTGAGGGAAAGTTTTTGATTTGCCAGGGAAAGGTCAACATCTTCCATATGAAATGAATACTAATCATTGTGTGGAATCTCGCAAGAAAAATCTGCAAACCACATTGTTCTGATTTTTTTTTCTCCTCCGAAGAAAAATGGGAAGATTTAATTCAAGGCCCTCACTACTCAAATTGTGGGGTGAAATCAAAGGTCACAGAAAGTAATGTGAACCCGGTACCCCTTCACTTTCAACTGAGACACGGATGCGCTGTTCTGTGTGGTGGTGGCAGGTTTGTCTTTAGCCACTTCCTTCCTGGCTAGGATGCCATCACCATCGCCATCGTCGTTGTCATCATTGTCATTAACGCCATCACCCCTCTCCGCGTGACCACCACAATATTACATACCGTTTGGTTTACTGCTCGCCCCGGTGGCTCTTCTCCCTCTCCCTCCTCCTCTTCGTTAGCTCTGTCTCTGCTTCCAACTTTTGGTGTTTCCTCTGGTTCCTCTGGCTCGGGATCAAAGCTGAAAGTGAAGAAGTCGTAGGCTTCTTCAGCAGAAGGGAAGCCAGGCGGAACCTAAGGAGGGCGGAGAGCAACAGGGTTTCAGATTCCTGGGCTGAAACGGGCTGTCTGCGCAGCCCACCGACAGCTGGCTGGTGCTGATGGCATCAGGCACATCCCGCGCCTGGGAAGTGCATTGCCTTTGTGGAAGGGACAAGACCGCGAGCAGTGAGCTGTGACAATGCAGCGGGCAGCTGGTGGCTTCCTTTAATAAGTGTCTTTAATGAGATGCTTTTTGTAAACCAGCTACTATTTACACTCCCACCAGCACATAAATACATTACTTAGAGCAGTAAAGCTTCAGAAAGGATGATTAAAATGCCAAAAAGTCGATTCATTGTTTATAGGCCAACTAAAACTGAAAGAGTTTGTTATGAGCAATACAGGATTTGTTAACCTTTTTTTTTTAAGATCTTTTTTTTGGGTTTTGTTCTTCTTAAGTCAGTATCCCCCTTTTCTCTATACTAGAAGATGGTGTACACAACTTCAGAGCTGAACATTGTCTCAGCACCAGCATTTCCTGCCCTTCCCTGTATCTCCCTGCCCCCAGCAAGGCATTCTTCTGTTCTCTCCAGAGCAGGAGTCTAGGGTTTTGAATGGAGGAAGTATTTCTCATACTTTTTTCTTGCCTACTCCATTGGAAATAACAGCCAGGTCACGTACATCATCATCTCTCATTGGATGTTTCTGAAGAACACACACTAACAAAAAGCATGATTTAAAACAAGTGTGATTTAAAAAGACTCGATTTCTCACCGGGGGTTTAGACTTGATTTTTCGTACAGAATCGCGGAACTTGACTCTTGCGCACGTTTGGGGGTCATCTTCTTGTGGAGTCCTCTGGACCCCTCTGCTTGGCTAGATGAGTGAAAAATGATGCGCACACCATTAGGTCAAGAAACTAAGGATGTTGTGAAACAAGCGTCAACCCTCAGAAGGCTTGTTCTGTGAGAATTAATGCAGATTGCCATTCCTGAGGAATGAAGTGCTGACAAATGTCGAATGTATCTGAAGGTTAAGACTGTTGAATATTACTCAGCTCTGTCTCTCTTGGAACAAAATGAATATAAAATTTTATATTCAATTCATCCTAACATGAAAAGTATTATTTTTCCTACAGATCAATAGATTATCCTTCACAGGGGACCCTTTCCAAACAGTCAATGAAGAAAAGTACCAATAATGTCTGATTGTAAATAAGTCTGACACACACCCTTCAGGGCACAGGCCTGTCCTTCTCGTGGGCCTTGGGACCTGCTGTCTCCCCTGGGAGTGGAGCCTTCTGTCTATACTGGCTTGATGTGCTGATACTGCTTATGGGTGTTCTTTCTCCCTCCGACAATCTGCCAGGTGCTGTTCCCACCTTGTCTTCACCTCTCTTCAAATCCACTCCTTCCAGGACCTAGCTCCTCCACTTAGCAGCCGCCATGGAACTCAGTCATCCTGTACTTCCGTTATCTGTCAGCATGTCTGTCGCCCCCCCCGGGCTCCTCAAGGGTGGACTGCTACTGTCACCACTGTGAGTTCAGAGCCCATAGGACACCTGGCAGAAGGAGTCTCCCATAGATGCTGGCTGGACAATGGGTAGAATGTGTAAGAGGATCGGATCTTGGAGAACCTGGGACATTGAACCAGGCCCACAAAAAGAGAAATTTTGGCCCTGTCCAGTGGAGCCCCGTGTTCAAGTGTCCTATGTTATTTCCACCTTGGTGTTTATGTGTTCTTGGGGATTTGTGTTTGGCTTTGTTCTTTTATCAGAAGTTGCTGAGAACAAAGGGAAAAGAAATGCAAAAGAGAGTAAGCACAGGTCTGGGTTGGTGAACTTGGATTACTGACCAAAGTACTCCCAACTGGTCTCTGCTTTTCTCTGACTCTGCAGCCTCTATCATTAGCTAACACTTAAATAGAGAGGGCTTACTATATGCCAGGCACTCTCTGACATCCTGTAATGTGTGTGAACTCACTGAATCCTTGATACAATACCAAGAATTAGGTTCTGGTAGTATCCCTATTTTCCAGAGGTGGAAAGTGGGGTCCACAAAGTCAGTAGGTTACATGTCCAAGGTCACACAACTAGTGAGTGAGCTTGGCAACATTTAATGCTGGGCAGCTGAGATACAGCATCTGGGTTCTTTGTGCACTATACTCTTTGCAAAACAGGATGGACATGGACCGCTTTTTAGATACTTCTCCTGGCTGAGGTGTGTATATCGAGAAATATGTTTGTGAGTGAGATGTTCCATTAGGAACCGGAGATTGGGTCTAAAGACAAGGCAGTTTATATTTGCCTCAAATCTGTGGAATGGCTCTGAGGGGACAGGGAATATTATAGTCATGTGAGTCAAGGTCTTGTTCACAAGGAGAAATAAATACCTTGGAAGCCAAGGGAGTCTATTTTTACTTCTAAAACTTCCAGTTTTATTTGGGGTTTCATATTCATGGCCCATGGACAAGTGAGAGGTGATTATCAATCAAAAGGTGTAGACAAGACCAGATATGAGAGATCAAACCCTCCTTACCACTTAACCTACTGGACCAGACGTTGAGACTCATACCCCTACCAAAATAAGTATCCTGTTCCGAGCTGATGGGGTTTCAGGCAGTTTTTCTAAACTTTCTGATTGTCTTAACATCATAGCTCTTACAGGGAAAAATAAATTGGAATCAAAGACAAAGGAAAGTCTGCTCAGTAGAGTGCAGTAGCAAACTGTCACCAAACCATTTCCTTAGCCCCACTGAACGTCCTACTCAAGGACCGTGGGCCACGACAGACCAGCACGGCTGAAAATTTCCTTATGATCACTCAATTGTTGCCTTGTTTGGGATAGGTGAAGAGTAAATTTTTACTGCACCTCATCACAGAAAAAGAACAGGCATCATCTAAGAGGTCAGCAGTGAAGCCACGGAAATTCTCCCCAATCCTGTGCTTCTTTCTCTTGGTGGTGAAAAACCACTGGACTGTCATCATCACGAGCAACAAACAGTTGGATCAGACTCACAGACGCTTCACCGAGCCGTCTGCTGTTGTTCCTTCTGTTCCTTCTTCTACCCCCTCACACGCTTGTCCTTCATCCATATTTCTGACAGATCTTCCTGTCTTTGCCTGGCTTCCTCTCTGCCTTGGAGGCCTCAACTGTAAGTTTTTCTCCAAATGTCAACACCCTCCCCATCCAGTCTTGTCTCACCCGGGAAACAAAGGCATTCGCAAACCTTCAGCACTCACTGCAGTAGAAATGCTTCCTGAATCCACCTGTCCAGGCCTGGTCCCTCCCTCTACAGACCTCTCTAGAAGAGCATGCACATTGAGATGCTCCACCAGCCCCTCGGATTCAAACCATAATCACCCCAGTGCGTTCAGACCACGTCTCCATCCCATCATCAATAGCTTCTCATGGCTTGTAGGAAAGCACCGAGGCTCCTTAGAGTAACATTCCAGGCCCCTCCACCCTCTGACCCTGCTCTTCTCCTTCTCTCTGTTTCCCAGCAAGATCCATGGACCCAGCAACTCAGACCCATGAGACAGACTGGGAATGAGACAGAGCTGGGATCAAATCCTGGCTCTTCCACCTACGTGCTCTGTGGCCTGGGGACTGCTTTGCAGCTGCTCTGAATCTCAGTTTGCTCATCTGTCAGATGTGAATGAAAAAAATAGCACCTGCCCCCAGGGGTGTTGGGGTGATGACACGTGATTACATGGGAACAAGACCTGGCCAAGCGTCTGGCACTGGGTAGTGCTCCATTCATAGTAGCAATTCTAATTATTATAAGTGTTTAACACCTCCTCTGGGCATAGCTCTATTCTAGAACTCTAGCTGGAAATTTTATATTCTGTCTCACTGTCTTTGATCATAAAGCAGAGACGGGGGCCGTTTCTCACCTCCATGCCGAATTCAGTCTCCAAGTCTTTCTCACTGGGGCTTCGTAAGCGCCTGGGCCGAGGGGTGGGCATTTCCTGGAGCAACGCACTTTCTGCTTTGCACTGAAAAATCAAACAGAACGTCACTGCGACGTCGGGTCAGTAACGCAGTGAAAACCGCAGTCACCCTCTCCGTGAAGTACTGTCCCTGAAAGACACACACTTCACCGCTTCAAAGCAGGAGAGCAAGTGAGGCGGTTTAGGAAAATGACATCAAGTTCCCCTTCAGCATAATGTTTATCTGCACCAATGTTAAATACTACGTTCACATTTAAAATTTGAAAAAACATTTCACGGCACTCAAATCCACACAGTGGTGAACACGCAAAGCCAGCTAATGACAGGACCTGGATCACTGCCGTCCCCACCAAACGCAGTAGCCACGGGGTCCGCTCACCCTTGCTGCCTGCAGTTTCTCCCGCAGGCGCTCCCTCATGGAAAATTCTGCAAAGCCTGTTCTGGAAGCTGACGGGATTGGAGGTAAGCCTAAGAAAATATAAGAAAATGATTTTAAACCAAAATTTTTTTTTCCAAAGGGAAGATTAGATTAAAAACTAACAAGAGAATGTAAATTTATTTTGCAAATGTAGATCTTTGCATATGCAAATGTGAAATAACGCTGACAGCCATCCATTTGACGTCATCAGCACAAGTCTTGGCTTCTTTGAGACTGATGGAGACAGCCTTGGTCCTGCCAGGGTTGGGCCTTGCACAAGGCCTTGGGCAGCACAGAAATACATGAGGAGGGTGTGGAACTGTGGGAGAGACAGACGGGTAACAGGGAGTGATCTCCGAACGAACTTTGAGAATTTCCAAGAGGGGAAATGATAAGTGAAGCTTCTGAAGTTGGAATATGCTAGTAAGAGTCTGTCTCTGACAGAGTACCAGTATTCTACACAACCCAGCTTTGGAAGTGCTAGATTAGAGAATCTCTTCTCCAGTTTTCAAGAATTCAACCAACAAATATTTATTAAGCACCTATTAGGTGCACAAGGCATGAGGGATAGGACAGGGAACAATCAAACAAATGTGCCTGTCATCATGCAGTGTATGTGCTGGTGGGCAGGAGGGGACCGTAAACAAGTAGTATATTTCGTATGTCAGTGGTACAGAGGTCGTAGGAAGACCAATAAAGCAGGATCGAGGGTAAGGAGGGCCGGGAGGGAAGGGTGTGTTGTAGTTTTAGGTTGAGTGGCCAAGCAGGGGCTTCAGCGTGATGTTGGAACAAGTGAAGAAAATGAGAGATCGAGCCATGTGGACAGCTGGGGACAAGCATATTAGCCACAGGTGCCAGAACTGCGATAGGGCCATGCTACATGTGAGGCCAGAGCAGAAAGGAGGGGCACAGGGGAGGAGAGATGGAATGCTAGGCTATCAGCCATAAAGACAAGGGGGAGTCAAACTGTGTAGGTGTAGGTCACCTGACAGAATCTGGCTTTAATTCCCAGTTGGCCGAGAGCCATTGGTGGATTTGAACAGAGTGACGTCACTTTGTTTTCACAAGACCACTCTGGCTTC
Organism: Macrotus californicus; assembly: GCA_007922815.1. NCBI lineage: Eukaryota > Metazoa > Chordata > Mammalia > Chiroptera > Phyllostomidae > Macrotus > Macrotus californicus. Next base: position 15,309 of record VMDR010002288.1, on the reverse strand, counting down.
TGGGCTGAGAACGGGGACTGGGAACGGGGGCTGAGAATGGGAGCGAGGAGACCTAGAGAGCTGTGATACCCTGGGTGAGAGTTCAGGGTGGCTTGGGTCTGGCTGGTAGTGGTGGGGGTGTGAGAAATGGTCCTGTTTCAGATCTGTCCTAAAGGAAAAGCAAATGGGACTTGTTGACAGGTTAGATGAGGGCAGATAGAAAGACGGGGTGACAAATGACTCCAAGGTTTTGACCCAAGCAGTAGGAAAGCTAAAACGCCCGCTGAATGAGATGGGGGAGACTCCGGGAGGAACAGGTTGTGAGGGGGAGAGGGAGATCAGAAGCTCAGTTTCAGTTGAGTAAAACGTGTCTCAAAATTGATCACAGACCAGCAAGGACTTGGGGTACAGTAGTGAGGGAGACGTTCAACCAGGAGAGCAGAGTCCAGAGGAAAGAACAGAGGAAGGTGGGAGCGGAGAGCTCAGCAAACGCTGCTGAGTAGGGTAAAGACCGAGAACTGACTGCTGAACTGAGCAAATGTGCCTTCGTGGGCGACCTCGACAGGAACAATTTTGACAGGGAGTGGGGACATGAGTAGAGTGCAGTAGGTTCAAGGTTGCAGACAAAAATGGGGACACATGACTTTGGGGGGACTTTGCTATAAAGGAGTTTTTTGGAAAAAGCCCTCCCTTATAGCTAATAATAACAAAGTGCATGTTTGGCATTCTTTGTGTTCTTTTATGAGATGGTCAGTCAGGTGCAGCCGCGGAGGAGACAGAGGAGAGGCCTGGGACACAAGGTCCGTTATCCTCCCAGGTTCTAGAGCTGCCCGTAGGGCAGACCACACAGGGCCTTGTGGGAAGACACCAGGTGGTCAGGAAGCAGAAGGCAGGAGAGAGGAGAGCTCAGGCCCCAGCCTCTGTTGGGGTTGCTGAGGGAAAACAGGGCAGGGCAGGGAGAACAGCCCAGCACTGGCCAGTTTGGAGAACTGGGTGGGCTCCAACCTATGGGGTGGTCTTGGTCTCCTGGTTCCAGGCCCTGGGATGACTCAGACAGAGGACGATCACTTGCTGGGCCAGGCAGAGGGGGCTGGGCTCTGGATTGGTGAGTTGGTGCATCAGGCAAGCTCCAGTCGGGGCCCTTTGTTGTCTCTAAGAATGAGCTAGTCTCTCCCAACTAGAAAGCTTTTTTGATTTTTTTCTTAAGATGTCCAACATCAGAATATTCAGAAAATAAAAAATGTTATAGAATACAGTGTACTATTTACTTATACTTGTGTTTCAGCACCGTGTGTATGAGCTAGTGTCTCCACTGTAGGGGAATGTTCTGGCATTCCTGACACCCCCAAGATGTGTCCTCTGACTAGAACGTTCTTTCCCTTCTGCAGCTGAACCCCACAGATCCTGCTCCCTGGGGTGGCTCTCCTGTCTCACCCTGTCCCTTTGACAGGTGTTTCCTGGGTCAGTCTTTCCACCTCCTGATGGGCTTTAGAAAGTATGCCTAAACTAAATGGTCTATTTCCTTCCTTTGGCATTGAATTTCACCAGGTTCTGAACTTCCTTTTCAATCAATACTGAGAAATTGGCTCTGCAGTGCTTTAATCAGAGAAGCTAACACGAATGAACGGAAAACAGATGTCTGTAATGAAGAAATTTATGGTCATAAGAAACCACTTAACATTTGATAGTTACTCCCTAAAGTGGGGCTGTGAGTTGGAATCGCAGGGGAGTGTGTGTACTTTTGTTCTGGATGTTTATTTGGTTTGGAACCAGTGCCTGCTCAGTGCAGTGCTTGCTTTGTTTGGAATGTCCTGACTACGTACATGTTTGAATAGCAAATTAGAAGACAAAGTGTTCCCTGCATAGATTTGTGCTGCTGTTAACCAGGGAGGTGGTACCTCTGGGCATGTGGCCGGTGCGTGGGGGAGGCCATATAACCAGGGGTGCCGGCGTCTGAGTGTCTGGATGCTGTCTGACCTTGACAACTCTCGGAGCCCTGTAGGAATGCTACAGTGTGGAGAGGGTTTCAGGTTCAAAGTGAGGAGCTGGGTGGTAGCTCCAAGGGGTATGCCAAATCCACGAGAGGTCTGGGAAGTCAAAATTCTGGACTCAGGTGAGCAGACAAAGTTGGTAGAGTACGGTAGGCATGGAGGTGGGGGTGGTGAGGGAGCACATCTAAGCCAGAGCACAGCCCCCAGTCAAATGCAGGAAGGCCAGCTTGAGACAACTGGTTACCCGGTTGGCACTGCAGAGTGACATCCATGTACCAGCACCATGCTGACAAGAGCCGAAAGTCAGTCTCTGCCCTCAAAGAGCCCTAGTCCAGTGGGGAGGGGAAGCTGTGCACCAACAAACAAGAGACTTCAGGCACTCACATGGGCCAGGCCCACAAAGCACGGAGCAGGTCTACTCAGCCCACATGGGGTGGAGGTGGGCAATGGGGAAACTTCCTGAAGGAGGTGACATATATACTGGTATTTGAAAGGTAAGGGGCCTGGATAAGACAAACAAACAACAGCCCAAATAGAGAAGGGGTTAGTCTAGGTTGGGAGAACCAGGTGTGTGATTTACCTGAGTGACACAATTTGGGGGCAAAAATAAGGCACAGCCAGGCTGACAATCTTGTGAAGACTCCGAGCTGGCCTCTCTGCCTGTATGCAGAGTTCCTGGGGGGCCCTGGTGCCACTGTGAACCCTGCCAGTTGTAGCACTGCCACTGTTCCCTCTGTGAGTAGCCGTGAGCCATCAGCTTCAAAGACCAGCCAGGGTTGAGATTTGTGGGTGTAGAACAACGCTATCTGTAGTCCAGCTTCTGGAGGTCCGCAGACCGGAGCTGGCATTCAGCTCTACCACCCCTAGCTGTCGGGCCTCTCTGAACATGGTTCCCTAATTTATAGAGCAACGCCTGATGGTGGGGCTGTTCTGGGACTAGAGTAATATGATGCATGTAAAGCCCTTAGCATGGTGCCTGTCACGTCTTAGCCTCAAGAAAGGCAATCATTTCTGTTAGTTATTTAGCATCGAGTTTTTCTTGCAGCTGGAGGAGGCCACTGGGTATGTGCCAGACCCTCTGAGGGATGCTTTCGGTACATCAGCGGATTTCATGGCTGTAATAGCTACACGAAGCCAGGCTTTTATTACCCCCACTTAATACATGAGGCTTCCGTGGCTTAGACAGTTTTGGTTATTGCTCATGCCCCCATGACCAAGAGTCATGAAATAAACCCCTGTGTTACGTGATCTTCAATAAGGACCCCAAGACCTCTCAGTGGGAGAAGGACGGCCTCTTTGACACAGGCCGCTGGGAAGCTCGTTATCCACACACAGAATAAAGCTGGTCCCTTACCTGACACCAAATAGAAAAATAAACTCGAAATGGATTACAGGCCTCAGTGTCAGACCTGAAATTATAACACTCCCAGAAGAAGCAGAGAGGAGAGCTTCATCACACCGAGTTTGGCGAAGATTTCTTGAACATGACACCAAAGGCACAGGCAACAGAAGCAAAAATGGACCAAAGGGACTGATTCAAACTCAAAAGGTCTGGTGCATCCCAGGACACAAGCCACAGAGTGAAAAGGCAAACGGTGACGTGGGAGAAAGCAACGCAAACCCTGTCTCCGACAAGCGGTCATTCTCCAGACAACTCAACGACCTTAACAACAAAACAAAGAACTCAATAAGAAAATGGGCAAAGAATGCACATTTCTCCGAACATCATACACAAATGGTCAGCGAGCACAGGAAAGCACACTCAGCATCACTAGTTGTCAGAGAGCTGAACCAAGGGACACTCACTCCGCGGGCCTCGGCGGGACGTCATGCCCAGGAGCTGAGTGTTAGGGTCGGGATCCTCCGGTGCCGGCTCCTGTGGGCCTCCGAGATCGGCTTTGCCAGACGCCATTTCCTTGGGGCCGGTGGTCTGCAGCTGTGGACAGAGGGGCAGAGGCTGTGACTCCCAGGGCTTCAGCTGACTCAGGTCCTGTCTCAGGATGAGTTGGGGTGCTCTGATGGAAATAGACCTGCATACTACTCAGATCTGGGTAACTGTGGTCCCTGCCATCTGCCTCATGGTGGCCACTCTGCAGGGAGGCGGTGCCAATCCTGAGTTTCTCTAAGAGCATCTCAAAATAAACTGAATACTTTCACTTCTTCTATGTATAGTGTCCAGAGCTCTGCAGACTTTTGGAGAGACAGGGAAGCAGGAAAGTCACAACCAAACTATTTGGTCCCAACTCCAACTCATTGGAAACAGCTGTTCAGTGTCCTTGGGTAACCCAGGGCAAAGAGTCACCTCTGGTTTCTTCCCCAGACTCTCAGAGGAGGGTGGGCAGGTGAGCGAAAGTGGCCATGGAGGCCAAGGCTGAGTGCTGGCCTTTTAGATGGGACGAAGGCTTGAACTCATATTTACTGTGGGACTCTGGGAAGGCCGTTTGAGTTTTAACTTCCCTCCTTCCTCCTCGGTAAAAGAAGGGAAATTGAAAATCTCAATCACTGAGATTTTGCTATGTATCAGGCATTGTGCAAAGCACAGAGATTCTGGCTTAAATAAATGGCCTGGGAGGCTGGGGTGGGGGTAGGGGCGGAATCTGAGACATCTATTTAAAGAAAAAAAGTCCTCCCATGATTCTAAAGTGTCACTGGAGTTAAGAATCATTACTGAAGGTTTACTGCAAAGCCCCCGAGGCTGCTGTGTGGTCAGTGATGGGGGTCTTGAGCCTGTTCACTTGAAGAGATGATGCCTAGGAGTGTGATGCCTGATCCTGGATTCTATTCTCCACCCCATACCCCTCTAACCCTACCCCTCTAACCCTGATCACCCCCTGACCCTGCTTGCAGCCCTTGCTCGAAGGACTTGCCCTTTTTCTATCTGCTCTGGGATATGGCCGCCTCCTTGGGTCCCCTTGCCGTTGGCTGCTGAGCCACTGCTCACCCTGCAGCCAGGGGCTAAAGCTCCCTGAGTGGCCAGAGGGACCAGCCACGTGGCTGGGCAGCACCTCCCATCCCGTGGGCCCTCCCCTGGGTGGCTCTGTCTGAGCTGCAGGAGCAGAAATCTGCCCCCGCAGCCTGGCTGGTTGCAACTGCAGTGCACTGGGGAAGAGGAGCTGAGAGGAGGGTTTCTTCCCCGCCTAGAGTTCTCGGGTGCCCTCCCCATCTCCCCACTTTCCCCCTCACCCTTCCACAGGCCCCATCTCGTGGCTGCTGGCTCAAAATGGCGCTTCCATCCCTTCCTTCCCCGGCTGAAATCTCGAGTATTCCAAACAAATCATCTGTCCATGGAAGGCAAGGACTCTTACCAAGGGATTTTATTTACCTTGAGAAGTTGACCTTGTACTTGCTTGGGGACGTTCCCGGTAAAGGGGGGCCACTGCTGCAGAGAGCTGGGAGAGGGACTGCCAGCAGCCTGGGAGTCGGGAGTGGGCCTCCCGCTCAGACCGAGCAGAATTCCGAGTTGGAGAAAGGGAGGAAGGAGGGGGGGGGGGAGGAGTGTCCCCAAGATTTGTAGTCCTACACTGCCATCTATCGTCAGTCTCAGTTAATAATGGCCTTTGATGACAACCCTAGACCATGCCCTTTCCATCATGTCTAGACTTCTCTCCCAGGGGAGGGGAAAACTTAGAGGAAAAATGTCCCCATACTGACCCAGGCCCTGTTGTGAGTGTCCTGTGTGCCACACAGAGTGCTCCACCTGGACCATCCAACGTCCCCGCCTTCCCCAGAGAAGGACGTGTGGCCCCCGTGGGTGCAGGTGGGTTGTGAACCAACAGTGCAGTAGCCCCTACCTGTCTCTTTCTTCTTTGTCTGTGAGCCTTCGCGGTCTTCTTTCTCCCCACATCTGCATCCTCGTCATTTTCAATGACCTCCTTTGTCAAAATGCAAATGACAGCATCATCAGTTAGTGTGTCACTTGCTGTGGGTGTGCACATTTGGAAAGAACCGTTAAGAGAGAAAGGAGGGTGATTTTTAGGTACTGAAATTAAAACCACCATCCTGCCCTCGGGCCTCCATGCGCTGAGGCTGAGTGTGAGTGGACCAGCCATCCCCACCTGCTCTTCACAAAACAGATGTGTCCTTGAAAAGTTACTTCCAAACGGAAACCTTGGGAATGAGATGATGGGCCTTCCCTAGTGCCAGGTGCTCCTTCAGACTAGGGCATTTATTGAGTGCCTACTGTGTTCCAGGCTCTGGGGGGCACAGAAATACTCCCTGCCCTCAAAAAGTCACAATCTGATGAAGCAGCTAACAAGTGAACCCTCTGGGACCAGTGGGCTGGCCCAGATGACGGTCCCTAACACAGGATGGCCCCAGAACCATGTGAAGGGACTCAAGGGTTGGGCTTCCCTGCTCCCCAGGCCTCACCATCAGGGGGAGAACAATGACAGTACATGTTGAGTCATGGCAGACATTTCCATTTAAAGAAACACTTAGCAGATCTTTTTGAAAAGTGTGAAATCCTTCGACAGCGCAAACTCTGTTTTCTTTTCCCATATTGCATCTTCTAAAGTTTTATTCATAAAATGCTAGAGCTGAATGCACTTAAATTGTCAAGCATTCAACTTGTCTAGTGCTAAAGTTTTTCAAACGGGGGAGCAAGCACCTCTGGGTATGAAAGTAATTGCAGGATAAAGCCAGAACCTCTCCCCGGTACACCAACTTAATATAGAGTTTTTCTCTAAAATTGGGAATTTTAAAATTTTCATACAGAAATAAATTGGAACCCAAAGCATGGGTTTTGATGACGTAAGAGTTCAAAGACATGTAATGTAGGTTGTCGGGTGAGGCTTCAACCGTGCCCTTGGCTGTTGGGATTGGAGAAGACATGGACTTCAGTGACAGAGGAGGTGACCCGGGGAATGGGTGTGATGTGGGCTTTGCCATAGTCCACAGGGCTGTTCTCCCTTCTCTGACTCATCCTCTGGGGGCAAGTCCTACCTGGACCTTGCCCTTCAGGTGCCCACTAGGTAGGGAGTGCTCTCAGCTCAGAAACTCGCCAACAGAGATTACACACACAATGTTGGCAGTACTGCCCTCTGCAAGTACGGTTCCTAAGTCAAGTCTAAGTTCTTACTGGCTTAGAATGGCCTTATGAGAAATTTAGGTTCTTTTTGGCTTTCCAATAATGATTTGATCCTTTTATGAAAAGCCATCAGGTAGGACTTCAAAGTAGGTAGAATGTAAACTTCACGAGGGCACAGAGTTGTATTCCCTGTTGTATCCCCAGGGACAGGAGGAACAGTAAATATGTGCTGCAGGAATGAATAAGCAAATGTAGAGTGATGTGGTTTTATCTGGGTAACATCTTCCTCTAGCCTTTTTGAAACGCTGTTGGAAGGAGCACAGTGACTCTGTCTGCCTCTGTGGTCTCCATCCAGTCAGTGAGCCCTGGAGCCGAGGCAGAAGCGAGGACTGAGGGGTTAAGTCCTCCTGTTTGGAGATCTACAGTCTCCAGACTGGAGACAGCTTTCCTTCTCTGTCCTAGATAGTGTTTGGTGGTGTTTGTGTACCATGAGTTAGAAGTTGCAGGACTCCAGGAGACGGAGGATTTGATTGGTTTTTCTTATCTATGCGTGCTACCTTCCTTCTGAATTTCTTTGGAAACTGGTAGGCTTCAGCAGAGCTGGCTCCAGTAGCAGGTGGTGCCTTAAAACTGCTGTATGTCAGAATCCACAACAAGGGGACAAAGAGAGGCAAACCCCTGCAGTGCCTGCCGGCTGCGTTTCCTGCACCATCCACCCTCTTCCCCCGCACATGCCTGGCACAGCACCCTCTGCGTGCAGTGGAGTGGCCGGGCAATTCATGCTTGTTGCTGGCCGAGCTTCCTCCTTCACAAACACGTGTGATGTGAGTGCTCAGCCCACACAGGCACAGCCCTAGGGAATATCTAAGCAACCACTTACCTCTGTGATTATTTTCATTTTTTCTTCCTTGGGATCCATTCTGGCTGCAATGGCTCCTCCCTGACAAAGAACAGAGAGGTCAGGCCTTTTGACTTTGGTGGAACGCCTTTCTTACTGGTGATAAATGCGAAGCTGACCTCCATGGTAAGCCAAGTGCTTGAACTGAGTAGGCTTCCCGTTCCCAAGGAATATGTTCTCGCCCAGGACTGGTGGGAATGAACCCTTGGGCAATAGGAGGGATGCCACGCCCTTTGTTCCCATCAGCCTGCCAAAGAGCCCAGCTTCACTGGGCAGCAGGGGGAACCAGGAAGGAGTCCTGTCCTTGCATCAGAAGACCTAGCTCTGGAAAGGTACTTCACAGCCTCAAACCTCCACCTTCCCACTCTTCCTCTCTACCCCGTAACCTTGGTTCTCATTTCCCTGAGCCAGACATGGGACCAAAGAGGGTTTCCACGTCTCCCTCTCCCTCCCCAGTGAAGCATGTCACCTCCTCTGCTTCCACTGACTACTGTGACCTGTCCCTGCTCGCAAATGGGTCCCTCCCCTCCCATCCTCCCAGCCTGATCTGGACACTTTCCCCTTCCACCTGGAGGATCATTTCTTCCGGCTGTTGGCTCATTGCTGTCAGTGTAAAAAGTGCTGCAACTGTCCCTTCGTTTAAAAAAACCTCCCTGTACATCATGCTTCCTTCTAGTTACTGCTCAACTTTTCAGTCCTCTACAGGAAAACTCCACAGACCCTCTCTTCCCAGTCAGTGCTTTGAGCTCAGCACTTCCTGAAACTACTCTTGACAATGACCCCTGTGCCACCACATCTACTGATGAGTCCTCAGGCCTCATCTTATTCCACGTGACAGACAGACATGTAATAATGCAAGTGACCCATCACTTCCTTTTCCTTGAAATAGAGAAAAGAAGTCTTCACTTGGTTTCTGGGACATGTTGTCTCCTGATTTTCCTCCTGCCCACAGGCTGCTGCTTCTCAGACTCTTGGGCTAGCTTCTCCTCGTCTCCCAACCACCCCATTGGGGTGCCCTGGGCTCAGCCTGCCTCTACTCATTCCCTGGGGGTGTCATCCTGTTGCTTGGCTTTAAATACCATCGACCTACCGATATTCTCCAAGTTACCCTCTGGGCCCACATGTGTCCCCAAAACTCCAGACTCAAATGTTCAAGTGCTAGAGGGATATGGGTTTAACGTGCTCCAAATGAAGCTTCTTGTCCTGATGCCCAACCGACTGGTCCTGCGACCCTCCTTGTGGCCATAAACAGAACTGCATTTTGCTCAGGCCGAAACCTTGGGAGTCATCCTTGACTCTGCGCTGGCTCTCACAGAACACACCATATCCAGCCCATCAGACATCCCTGCAGCTTTGCCTTCCGACCATATTGAGAATTCAGCCACCTCCGGCTACCACCTCTGTTGTTATCACTTCGGTGGGGCACCCTGTCTCTCACGTGGCCTCATGCAAAGATCCTCTAACCTCTCTGATTCCTACCTTATGCACCTACAGTCTGTTTTCTACATTGAAATCAGAGCGAATTGTTTAACATTTAAGTGAGATCATGTCATTCCTCCATGCAAAATCCTCCAAAGACTTCCCTTTCTCAACCGGGTAAAATCCAAAGTGTTCTCAATAGCCAGCTCAGTGCCATGGGTTCTATGCTGGAGTCCTCCGGCCTTGGGGTCTGGGCACTTGCTGTTCTCTCTGCATAGAACGCTCTTGCCCAAGATGCCTGTGTGGCTCTCTCCCTTGTTCAATTCCTCAGGACTCTGCTCAAATCTCATTCTATTGGAGTGGTCTTTCATGAACACTCCCAGTACAATGCTAACCTGCCTTCACCCTCCTGGAACTCACTAACTACCGTACAAGGATCTATCCTGTAGTACTGATCACCAGTCGACATGCATCTTTATTTGTGATTATCTGCTCATTCCCCATTAGAATATAAGCTAGAATATTAGAATATTAGAATACAAGAGGACAGGAATATTCCCAGAGCCCAGGACTATGGCACACAGCAGACACTGAATAAATCCTTTTCAAACGAATGCCTCAATCTCTACTGGCTGTGTCTCCACGGCCACCTTCTGGAGCCCGTCAGAGCTTCATTGTCCCCTTTGGGCTACTGTGAAGAATAAATGAGCACATGGTGGGGGGGGGTGTGGGGAATATGAGGGCTGGCAAATCATGAGCCCTCCCTGCTATCCCTGGAGGCCGAATCTTAACTGGAGCTCATCCATTTCAGCAGCCCATCTGAGGTGTTCAAGGTTTCACTGACCCTAATGGGGAATTAGCATGTTAAAGGGACACAAAGCACCTGAATTTCTACTGTCTCCCACCCAGACCTTCTCACAGGCTGCAAAAAGTCCAGGGAGGGAAATAAGAAAAGAAGCTAAGAAAATAAGAGGGTGAGGAGGCAATCTAAAGAGCACAAAGGGGCAGATGATAAAAATAAAATCCCGAAAGATACACAAACGTGCTGACCAACAACTCCGAACATTATGAGCTAGAACACAGGAACCGTGAAACGCTTTCGTGACTAAAAAAGAGATTTGTCAGTAAATTAAAAAATGTTATGTATGAAAGAAAGAAGCAGAAAATGAAAAATGTAATAGGGTTGATTTTTTCTTCTCATTCTTTCCTGATCATTACCTTTGAATGAGTTTCTAAGGAAATCAAATGACATCAAAATTTATTTTTTTATGAATACTCTAAGAAAAGATAAATCAATATGGCCCAACTTTAGTAGGCAGCTTGTCAGCATAGGCACCGTGTGCTTCCTAGCACGTTTCTATCAACAATATCAGAATAAGAGCCGTGATTTACTGCAGGCTCATTCTGAGCTCTCTCTAGATACGTTTTCACTGGGTCTCACAACAACGCTGCTAGCTTGGCGGTACCTGCCTCAGCTTACACGTATGGAACCCGAGGTGTCCTCTGCGGGTGCCTCTGACAGGTGACACCACTTGCCCAAGATTATCGCTGTTAAACGTTGCATTCAGAATTGGACCCCAGCGCTCCTCCAGAGTCCCCCCTCACACTTCTCTGCGTCTCTGTCTGTGTCACCACGTACTCCAGTTTTTTCAGTGGTATCGGTGGCTGTTCTGTGAACCCGTGATTCTGGAAATACAATGGAAAACTGGGGAGCACTGCCTGGTGAGAAAGAGCTTTGGCGACGTCAGGTTAATGATTTCTTTAGCTCAGTACAGAGAGCCAAACACATTTTTGAAGGGAAGTACTGATGCCTTCACCAAGACAAATGGACTCTCCTCAGAGGATCAAAGTCATAAATTCATCAGGCTGTGGGGAGAAAGCAATGAAGGCCTAGGCAGAGGGCAGAATCATCTTCATCTCAGCCTTGGCTGCTTAGAAAATGACTACAGTATGTGCGCCCCTCTCTGGAACGGTGAAAACATGCGTTCACTGAGAGAGTGAGGGCTTTGCAGAAAGTTCTATGGACCTGGGTTCCCACCCCGGCTGTACGCACCAGCTGTGCGCTCCTGGAGCAGTGCCTTCACCTCTTGGAGGAGACAGGCACTTCTCTGTCCGTGAACGTGTGGTTGTAATTCCTTCCTCAATGCCGGATTCTCTCATCAGGGTTAACTGGTAGAACGTGGGCAGTAAAATGCCGAGCAAACACCAGGCAGTCTCCCTTCTGCTTCCATTGATGGGGCCTCTGAAGCCTTCCTCACCCTTCCACACCACAGGAGCAGTCTCCCCTGAGCACAGTGCTTAGCTTTTCTGTTTCATCCTGTTAGAGCTGGAGCCGGGAGCCCTGGCAGGTGCCACACGCATCCTTTTGAATTCATCACCCAGTTCTACAAGTTATCCCAGCCAAGTAGCTTTAGAGAATCATTTAATCAGCTCGATGTAACATGCATTGCCTTCAAAGAGCGCATATAAATATTTGAGCTGCACTGTGATATGTGCCCAGGATGCTGACAGGATGCACTGAGTGCCCCCAAGGCCCTCCCCGGAGTGGTCCTGCTGGGCTCTGAGCACTTTAGTCCCTTTTATAAGTCTCTCATTGCACTATTATCTGTTTACAGTGCGTCTTCCTGGGAAACTTTGAGCTTCTGACCTGGTCTGACTCAATTTCATACACTTTAAATTCCAGCGTGTTGCCTGGTGCATTGTTAATATTCAATAAATGTTTCAATGGATGACTCTGTTAATGAGCTCTAGGAGGGAGATGCAGAGACACCACGTTCTGGTGCTGAGTTGATTTGCAGAAGTTCTATGAAAAATTAATAACATATTGTACGTGTATTTCCCATTAGACCTTACTAGCTTCTCAGAGTGATCCTCAGCCCTTCACTGCGGGCCCTTCGCTGTCTAACGCCGAGGAAAGGGAGGCTGGCAATAACTACCCCTTAGCCCTGTGAACCCCTTTGGGCTAAGGGGCCCAGAGGTGCACCATGTAGCCCATGTTTCCAGGAGACTGGAATGCAGGGGGCTGGCCTGGACGTCCCAGGAAGCAGAGTGACTGTCTGGGAGGAATTCATTCAGGGGCAGTGGGAGGCTGACTTAACTTTGCTGCAAATGAGACTCCAGGCGGCAGCTCTAACAAAGCAGCCTGAAGGATGCTTTCGTTTCTTTCAATTCCAGAAACTAAAACGTGGATAAAAATGATGAGAACCCCTAACTTGACAAGTCCTTCAATATGCTCAGGGTCTGAAGGGAGGGACTGAACTCCAAGGCGGGAACTGAGAGCAGGCTCCCATCAGCCCTGCTCCCAGAGGAGGGGGAAGTGATTTACCTTAAGAAACTTTACAAAGGCAGGTGGCAGATTCCGCTTTCTGGGGTGAAGGGGAAGCGGAGAGAGACCGGTCTTACTGCGGAGTCTTCTCTGAGCTCAAAGGAGAAGGCTGAACGTTGGGGCGGTCCCAGGGCGGCTCCGGGGAAGCTGCAGCCAAGTCTTTAGCAAAAACACCCACTTAGCAACTCGTTCCTAAGGAAGGTCACTTGGTGGATTTTTTTTTTCTTTTAAAGTGACAGGTTACTCCTACTCGTGGCTCACAAATGTGCTGAACAGAGGAGCACAACCTGCAGGACAAGGACAAAGAGAAATCAGCTTGGGGAGGAGCTGGGCAGAAATTAGGTCAAGCTTTGAGAGCTGCAGGTCACAGGGTCACTGGGCATTTCTGGTACAGACAGGCCACGCTCAGAGGCAGGTGGCTTAGATTCATAAAGGACATCATTTCAGAGGGAGATGTTTCCTTTGCAGCAAAGGCGCCCTGGCGGTGCTCCGGCCCAGTGGATGTGGCTCTGGGGTGTTTCTCAGTCGAATGTGGGGGAATGAGCATACTCAGTTAATCACCATTTATTCTCTGAATCCCCCTGAAATTACTGAAGATATAAATGTTGTGGCTCAGAAGAGCAGAGAATGAAATCTGAGGCAAAGCTGATGGACAAGTGTGGGATGAACAGACCAAAGAAAGCCACACGCCCAGGATGCTAGTGTGTGTGTCTGTGTGTCTCAGTGTATGTGTCCATGTGTATATGTGTGTCTCTGCGTGTGTCTCTGTGAATTTGGGTATGTGTTTGAGTGTATCTGTGTGTCTCTGTGTGGATTTCCCGGTGTCTGTGTCTATGCATGTCTCTCCATTTCTGTGTATCTGTGATTCTGCATGTGTGTTTATCTCTCTGTGTGCCCGTGAACACACATGTGTCTCTGTGTGGGTCCCTATGTGGGGGGGGGAGGCGGGCAGGAAGGCATGAGAATGAGGAAATGAGCTGTTCACTCTGCAGAGCTCCAGGGAGGCCCACGGATTGCCTTGGTGGTGTGATGAGCTGAATGTGTGCTTCTCCAACAGGCATGTTAGACTCGTAACCCCCAGCACCTTCTTTGGTGTGGCCTTCTTTGGAGATGAGGTCTTGATGAAGGGCATCAGTTTGAGATGAGGCCACTAGACGGGGCCCCAATCCAGTATGATGGTGTCCTTATAGCCCGAAGGGGAATCTGTGCACAGAGACAATGTGGACGCACGGGAAGGATGGCATCCACAGGCCCAGGAGCATCTGCGGCCATGGGAAGCGAGCGCCAGGCATGGGACCACTCTCCCTCACTGCCCTCAGAAGGAGTCAACCTGCCAATGCCTTGATTTCTTACTTCTAGTCTCTAGGATTGTGAGTCGATACATTTCTGTTGTTTTCAGCCACTCAGTGTGTGGTGCTTTGTTACAGCAGCCTCAGGAAACTAATACAGTCAGGTACCAGGAAAAGTGGGGAGAGCAACGGGGTGGAAATGCAAGAAGATTTGAAGGTCTACACAGAGAGGGGCTAGATTTTTAGGACCCTCCCTTGCTCCTGGCAGCCCCAGGAATGATGCCAGCCTTCCTCACCGCCTCTTCTTCTGTCACTTGGAGGAGATTGGGGGCTTTGAGGGAGGTTGAGCCATAGACACTCTGGTCTCAAGTCCCCAGGCAGGGCTGAGGGTGGGTGTGTTTCAGGGCTGAAGGCCGAATACTAAGGGGGGAGACAGACAGGGTGCTTACCTTCCCACAGAGCTGAGGCAACCAACAATATACCCGGAGAAACGGAACGCCACAAAGAACGGGTCCCAGATACTGGCATTTCTGGATCCTCTAGTGAAGGAAACTAGCCTGTCTCCCTTACAAAAAAGGGTCCCAGAGAAAATGACAGGCTCTCAGGTTAAGAAATCCCACACCTGTAGCTACAGAGAGAGAGAACCAAAATGAAAAAAAAATTGAAAAGGCAGAATTTATCAAAGAGGTAATATGAGAAACATTCTCTGAAGTGAAAGAGTAAGGCTTCAGATTGAAAGCCGGCGCAAAGACAGAGCAGAAGTGCTGGTCTGTCTGTCTGTGCTCCACATGTGGTGAGAAAAACGTTCTCCCGGGAATTCACAACAGCGTGGCTTGTGCTCTGCTGTTTCACTGTCTGTTTCCACTATTTATATCTTTCAGAAAGCCCCTAGGTGACACATTCTAAAAAGCAGACTCAGGTTACTGTATCCTGGTAGGTGCCAGGCACGAGCAGACACAAAACTTTTCTGGAGAGACACACCTTCGAGTCGTCTGTGCAGGGTGGCCGCAGATTGACTTGCTGAAGGTGAGCTCACCGTCCAAAATCAGACAGCACAGGAGGAAAGAGCCAGGAGTCTGCAGACAACCAGAGGGCACTGTTAGACGCCCAAGAAGTTCCGATAATACAGTGCTCAGAGAAAGAATATTAAAAAAGCAATGACCGTAAAAGAACTTAAAAGGAGGCTTTGAACATATAAAAGAAGAGTGAGATCCCATCAGATAGATCAGGAAAATGTGAAAAAGAACCAGCTAGAACTTTTAGAAATGAATAATACAGTTATGCTTTTTTTTGAAGCAAAGCATGGGTTCAATTTCTGATGAGAGGGCTGGAAAGAGAATTAATGATGTAAAGAAGAGATTTTTTATTTTATTTTATTTTTT